>ML792744.1:89186-151935 GCA_009831015.1 Picea engelmannii
GTCCGAGATTGTAGCATATATGCAGCCAGCAGCTTCGACACAACGATCCTATGTACCCGATGCAAATCATATTTGGTCTCTGTATTTCGACGGGTCAAAGTCCAAATAAGGAGCCGGAGCAGGTTGCGCTATTATAAATCCGATAGGTAACAAAACATTGATAGCATGTAGATTGGAATTTGAATGTACTAATAATGCTACAGAATATGAGGCTTTACTGCAAGGTCTCAGAAAATCTTTGGATATGAACATTCAAAATTTAACCGTCTTTGGCGACTCTGAAATAGTGGTTAGATAGGTAAGAGATTCTATCCACTGTTTGTATCCGCATCTAAAAAGCTACCAATCTGAGGTATGTAATTTAATGAACAAATTTTCATCTTTCAATATAAATTCTATTCCTAGGTTGAATAACTCTGAAGCAGATTTATTAGCTAATGTAGCTTCTAAACTTCTTCCTGTAGAAGGCTTGTCTCCAGATGCATTCTCCGTTGAGATACTTTTCTAGCCATCCATTCTCGACAACATCATGAGATGGAGAGTATTTGACGACGATCAGTAGATTATTAACTTTCTGCACATGGAAGAAACCTTTCAAGGCACGGTGATAGACAAACACACGCACAACAACAATTTGCACGATTTCACGGTAATACAAGATCCGAGAACTCTTGAATCTTCATCGGATATGGTAAACTCGATCCCTAAATCTGTAATTAGATTAGAGAAGTTTTATGATTTTCAAGATAAATTTAAAAAGACGCTCAATTGTAAAACCAATAGTTCCTCGTTATCTTATGAAAAAGTAAACTTAGGAACTAATGAAAATCCTCAGTGCATTAATCTAGGGTTGGGATGTTCTCAACAAGAAAAAGATGCATTTATTAAATTTTTCAAAGAATTTAAAGATGTCTTTGCATGGACGTATGATGACCTCAAAACTTTCGATCCTAATATCATACAACATGTCATCCCTACGAAGCCCAAAACCTTACCCTTTCAACAAAAACTGAGGAAAATGCACCCCAAACTCGAACCGACCGTTCAAAAAGAATTGAATAAGCTCCTAAATGCTAAGATAATTTTTCCTATTAGGCACACTCAATGGGTTTCTAGCCTTGTCCCAGTCCAGAAGAAAAATGGGGAAATTCGACTCTGCGTCTATTTTTGAAACCTTAATAGAGCGTCTGATAAAGACAACTATCCTGTCCCGCCTATGGAACAAATCCTTCAACAGGTATCTAGTTCTGAGAGGCTATCTTTACTAGATGGTTTCTCTGGATACAACCATGTCCTAACGTCTCCACTGGACCAACTAAAAACTACCTTCCATACTCCGTGGGGAACTTATGCTTATCGCAAAATGCCCTTTGGATTGATTAATGCTAGAGCCACCTTTCAGAGAGCAATGGACATTGCTTTCCAAGGCTTAATCAATCAGTCCATCGTAGTTTACTTAGATGATGTGACTATATTTTCTAAAAAGAAAAATGATCATCTAGCTCACTTACGAGCCGTCCTACTACGATGTCGTAAATACGGCATCTCCTTGAATCCCAAAAAATCCATCTTTGCAGTAGAACAGGGTAAAATCTTAGGATTCATTTTGTCTAGTGAAGGGATGATTATTGACCCCGAAAGAGCTCAAGTCATCGTGAAACTTCCCCCTCCTACATCCAAAAAATCTATGCAGTCTTTCTTAGGCCAGATCAACTTTGTGAGAATATTTGTCCCCAGTTTCTCTGAAATGGTCAGGCCTTTATAGAATTTGATTAAGAAAGACACCCAATATCACTGGGGACCCTTGGAAAATCAAGATTTTGATGCAATAAAGAAGGCTATAATAGATGCTCCATCTCTCATGAGCCCTGATTTTTCCCAAGACTTTACACTTTACACTTTTTCTTCTGACCGTTCCTATGTCACCATCCTAACCCAAAAGAATGCCGAGAACAATGAAGTACCCATTGCCTTTATGAGCTCTGCTTTCAAAGGCACAGAACTTAATTACCCAGTGGTAGATCGGAAAGCCTATGCTATTTTCAAAGCAATTAAGCACTTCCGGTCCTATCTTTTGAAGTCAAGGACAAAAGTCATTGTTCCCTATCTAGCCGTGAGGAACCTGTTAGTGCAGAAGGAACTACGAGAAAAGAGGGCCAACTGGGTCACCTCCTTGCAGGAGTATGACTTAGAAATCACCCCAGCTCAGATAGTGAGAGGCCAAGGGTTATGAAAGTTAGTTGTTGATTCAGCATAAGGACAACAAGAAGAAAGTGATACGTCAAACCTAGGGAAAAGCGATCAAAGTCTAATCTGTTGCGCACAAAACCCTGTTAGTCCTTGGTATGATGATATAAGATTCTGTCTTGAACATGGGTCAGCCCCCCCCTCACCTTGACCCCACCAAAAGAAGAGTGTTGAGACTGAAGTCTGCCTCCTTTCATCTGGTTAATGGTATCTTGTTTCGTCAGAGTTTTGACGGCGTACTGATGCATTGTCTTGAAAAAGACGAAGCAGAAAAAGTATTTTTAGAGTTGAATGCATGAGAAGCTGGTGGTCATTTTGGTAGTGACACCACTGCTCATAAGGTTTTAAGAGTCGGTTATTACTGGCCCACACTTTTTAGATACGCCCATGCCTTGTGTCGAAAATGTATCATCTGTCAGAAAGCATCAGGGCGGTTACAAAAACTAGCCTTTCCTTTGTAGCCCGTTTCAGTAGATTCCCCTTTTCAGCAGTGGGGCCTTGATATCATAGGTCCAATAAACCCTCCATCCTTGCAACAATACAATTTTATTGTGACATCCACAGATTACTTTACTCGATGGTCTGAAGCTACTGCATTAAGAACTGTCAACACCAGTCAGGTAATTACCTTTCTAAATTCGAATATTATCACTCGCTTCGGTATCCCTGACTGTTTAGTTTTCGATAATGCTTCTTACTTTTCCTCTCTTGAGATGAGCGAGTTTTCTTTGGAAAAATGAATTAAGATGAAGTATTATGCTAGCTATTACGCCCAGGGAAACGGATTGGCAGAATCAACAAATAAGAACTTAATCAAAATCATCAAGAGAACGGTGGTTGAAAATCACAAGAATTGGCACAATGCACTGTTAAATGTGTTGTGGGCTGATAGGGTAACACCAAAAGATGCTATAGGTAACTCCCCCTTTTTTCTCATTTATGGCAGAGAAGCAATTCTGCCACCTCACATTCTTCTTCCTTCACTTCAGTTGTCACACAAAGTCCAAGAGGAAGATTGCCCCCCTTTGGAAAACCGAATTAACGCTTTGATGAAGCTAGAAGAGGTAAGAGCCCAAGATAAACGTAATTTAGATCAACATCAACAATTGGTTAAAAGCTAGTTCGATTCCAACTCTTCTTCTGATAGGAATTTTGAAGTAGGCGATCTCGTCTTGAAGTGGGACAAAATGCATGAGGGAAAGGGAGAGCATACAAAATTTCAAAACTTGTGGCTTGGACCGTTTTTAATTGCTGAAAAGTTGGGTCCCAGTTCTTTTCGATTGCAAAATATTGAAGGGAAGCTTAACACCTACCCGGTGAATGGCCAAGCCCTGAAGAGATACTTTGCTTAATAAATACCCTTGTATATTATGTATATATTTTGCTTTTGTTTGCTTTTTCGTTTGCTTTTTGTTTGTGATTTTGAATTGAATTTATCAGTTTGTGTCTTTGGAAATACACATACCTGTACACTGAGCCATTCAGACAAATACAATAGAAATTTCCTTCGCTGAAATAACTTCTGAAAAAAATTGTACAAACATCAATGGTTTATTTCTGAAATTTATACCTATGTTGGAAAAGTTTGTTGTTTAAAAGAAGATGGTTGATTTCGATCTCTGAGTAAAGTTCATCATGATCATCTATTATCTTTTTACGCTGTCCCTATTTCGTAAAGGAATGACTCAGAGGATGTCTCCCTGCCTTAGGAAGTTGTTTTTGTAAATAAAACATCTTTGGATCTAAATAAAGGACAGTTCCAAAAAATTCTGATGAGGTCCAAAAATATATGTTAAAATATCATGATTTTTAGTGTCACCCTGCTCAAATATATATCTATGAAAAAACAAAACAAAATAAATTATTAATAAGAGTTGTGGGAAGTGCTTGTAAACCCGCCGGGATACTGAATAGGTCTGCTGGCAGTGGGTAAATGCATGCATGACGCCAAGGCAACTTTGTCGGGGTACTGAACAGTCCTGCTGGCAGTGAAGCAATGTCAGGTATATGCAAATTCATAAATAAGAAACCTCTTAACCTTAAAACGTCCTTTATTCTGATCCAGAACTTCTTGGCAGGATACATATGTCAGTGTGGGTTAAATGGAAACCCTGTTGAGGCTATGGACGCCTGCTGGCAGCAGTGGCTATGCCAAAAGTATTGGAGATTTTATCTTTAATATCGTGACTTGCTGATCTTAAGATTGTTATCAGTTTTCATCTTTTGAAACACTGCTGGAATAGTTGGTTAATGATGATGTTTATACGATTTTCTGGTTGTTATTTTTGAGTTGGAATTATCTTTGCTGTCCTTATCTGAATTTGTTTCTTTTGGCAGAGATAATTGCTTCTACCAGTGTGTCACCATTGTTGGAAGCCATTCACATTTTTCTATTGTCTTATAAGCTGCATGCACCAATGTTTTGCAAACATCAATTTTTCGTCGCAATTATTCAAATAAACGACACTTTTATTTTTGCGACATTTGCACATTTACCTTCATTTTGTTTTCATGACTGTAAGCGTTAAAACTTAGTCTTTCAAAGTCTCATTTGAACTGTCATGATACTTCTTGTCAATATGCATATTGCGCTTACTTTTCACTTATCGTTGTGCAACTAACAAAACTTTCGAACTATACTCATTGAATATTCTTGTATTGATTGTGTGACTTGGTTTCATTGAGTTTGTAATGTATTGGCATTTGGATTTGCATTTTATTTGACCTACTTGACCATTGGTTTCATGAAAATACATAGGGGTTATGATTAAATATTTTATATATGTCTTTTGATATAATGCCTATGTTCATGTTTTCATAACTATTGGTATGTTGATTATATAAAGACCCATTGGCACCTCGGTTAAACTTTTAATATGAGCTATTACAATACATTGGCACATGGTCAAAATATTTGGTATTGATTTCAAATTAAATGTTGATGGCTTAAAACTATGGCACAACGTTGATTGCGTCCGTTGCTTTATACACTTACCACTGCTTTCATTGGTCAGCCAAGTGACATGATTGTTGAACTATGCTTTAGTGGGTTGAACAACTATGAGAGTCGGTGGTTGTACTTTGGCAATAACTATTATGCATGGCAGAGATAAGCTCCACCACCTTCACACGATGACATTTATGCCTATCCCTTATCCCCGCTTGCCTCTGTTAGCTCGGGTAACCCTTCTCACACTCTACTCCTATGTATGCTATGACCCAAACCCCAGACTCACCGTGTGCTCGGCTCCATGGCACCGGTGGTGCGAATCGAACCAAACGGCAGCCAAGCCTTACTGTTATTTGACAATGCCCGCAAAGACTTGAAGGATAATGGTTGGCTTACCTTCGTGCAAATATTTGAGGGTTTTAACTTATGTGTGGCACAACAGTTCGCTTTGACGTTTGGTGGTTGTAGAGCCAAGGTGGGTGACATACAGTTGGAAATCGATGAGAAGTTTATCAGTTCTGCTACAGGGTTACCTACCATAGGCCAACATTGGTTCAAGAATTCGAAAGTGGAAGAGGTTCCATGGCCACTACTGTTTGTCTCCCGAAAGGTCACCTCTTGTGACAGAGGTATGGCCATCTCTTCATTGAAAACTCGATGGCATGATCTTTTCATAATAGTCAAACAGTTCGTGACCTGTTAAGGTCGATATCGACTCGTGTTTCTCTACCACCTGCGTTTGTTAATGAATTTTATGGGATACCCTTTGAATATGCCCTTTTACTTTCAGGGTAGCCTATATAAAATGTCTAAAAGGTTTAAAAGGCAGAAGGATGACAATAGCCTGTTCCACCATGGAGTTATTAAACTCATCATTGTTTATCACTTGAGTTTACATGGTGATATCTGGAGAGCTTTCATCGCTCAAAATGGTTTTGACGATACAGACCCTATCCAGGTTGAAAAGCCTATGGTTAATGAAACCTATGTTCAGCCACCCATGCCCTTACATGTCCTACTGCCATCTCCTAAGCCCTCGGTCGACCCTGACATTGATTTACCAGACATTGTGGCAGAGAAGGCTGAGACTATTAAAAGGTCTGCGAGCAGAAAGGCCAAGGTAAACCCTACTTCTATTGCTAAGGGTAAAAAGAACGCTAGGATTATTTCAAGGATGGCCAGAAATAAACCTAAACCCTCTGTTGAGCAGAAGCCCATAGTCCATAGTGAGGATTCAGACTCTGACGTAGAACGTTTTTTAGCCAGTGAGTACCCTTACTCACAGGGTTTATGCCCCAAGCCACCTTTTGATTTCGCGACGAATCTTCCCCCTTGCCTAAGAGATAATCCTAGCTACACTGGTATCAAATTGCCTAACGAAACCCTTGGCAATGTAATCAAACCCTCACCTAATTTTTTGAAACCCACAAATTTGCCCTGTGACCAATGTGATTTATGGATGGAACGATACTACATCGACGTTCCCATACTCCAATCGAAAATTCAATCACTGGAAGATCAAATTGCAGTATTGACCAGTCAAAGAAACCAGCTCCAAGCAACTGATAAGAAGCAGAAGACAACCGGCTCCATCGTTTTCAAGAATGTTGAATCAGCCACAGTTGTTGTCAACTCCAAATTGTCATGATTAAGCCGTCTGCTCGCCATACAATTATGATTTTGATATCGATTTTGTTTTGTGAATAACCATGATTAATATAGTGATTTGGATTTGGTCTTCAAATAGATCTGTTTATATTTTGAATAGCTCTGTTTATATTTCGAAATGGCTCTGTCATAATGTGTTCATCCTGTATACATTTCGCTTTGCTAAAAATAAATGAAATTTTGTTTTGAATACATGATTTGATCATTCCCAGTTAAGACACTGATAGATTTTCTTTCGGATTTGATTGGTCTTCGTTTGGATTTGATTTATTCATTTGTCTGATTGAGTTAACGAAACTAATGGTTACTTTCAATTGAATTGGTTTTGTATCTACTCTGAAAAGGAAGTTGTTCATGCTTAAATTAGAATACGATCATGTTTGGATTTGATTTCGTTATGGTTTGTATGCTGTGATCGACAAACAATTTCAATGAGTTTGGTTGTTACGATCTTGTCATATATGTTGTGTCATGTAATCTTCTAAAAACAGGAATACAACTCTGTTCGATTTCAATGTGGAAAGAATAACTCTGTTTTCATGGAAACAATACTTTCACTTTAGGCCTGTGCGAATGATATTCACGCCCGAATCTTGAAATGTTTTCGATCCACGATGAATTTGTTAAACCCCTACTGTTTGATTCGCTTGATTGGATAGCAGTATCTTCAGTTAGTTTGATCGATTTTATGAATTGCATTCGTGTTAAAAAATAGATTTGATTACAGCTATGTTCTCAAACGAGTTTGTTAACTGAGTTCGACTTATGTCATTCTGTTAAATTCGTATGAGGAAATTCAGGTAATAGTCGTTTCAAAATGCATTCAAGAAATGATCTCGTGATGATTTTGTCTCCCCCAATTTGCATAACAAACAATCGACTGATCCTGTTATGATTTCATTTGAATTGATTTTCACACCAACTCGATCCACTCGTGGCATGAATCGTTTGCTATGACATTACAGTTATAACGATTTGAAAATGGTATGGTTCGGTTTCGATTGTATCTCCTGTTGATAAGGCAGCATAAAAATTGCCCACGATTTGTTTCGATTATATTGATTTCAAATTGATATCAAACAATTTCACAACTATTGATTATGATTCTGTTTGTTTGTATTTGTGGTAACAAAAGCAACAGAGTATGCGTATTTCTATGATCATTTGATTGATATTGATCCTGTTTGATTTCGAATGGTATAACCGTTTCAATTTCAATGATTCGTTTTCAAATAACTATTGGACGTTAATTAAATTTAATTCTTTGAAATATTTTCAATTGATTTTAATGCCGAATCTGTCTTATTTAGACCAGCTACAGAATCACAAGATTCTGTAGCTAGTCCATAGAATTAGATTTTTATTATTTTATTAAAAAAGGATCCTTCTAACTTGTCCATTTTTTACCCTTTTCAGGTAAATTCGAATTGCATGGGATATGCTGGACAGTCTAGGGGATATTTGTGTGTTTTAGTTTTATTGTAGGTTCTTAGTTTAGTTAAACTTGGGATATCTTCCCAGATTTATGTAAACAATTTTGATAACTTCCACAGGGAGGTTTTACCCTGTGGAAAACTTATAAATACTTATTATTTTTTGTAATAAGGATCATCCTCACTTATGGGAGAACCATGCTATGGATTCCTAATACAAACTGAGACATAAGTTGATGTTCTGCTATAGCTTTCACTTTTCATAATATCAATCTTTTGTTTCAAGTTTATGCATGTCATTAGCAATCGATTATAGACTACTTTAGCTATCATGGTCTTTTGCAGAATGATATGATTTAATTAATATGATCCATGTCTAATTTCTTTAAATACTTAAAAATACAACAGTTACTCTATTCAGTTAATGAATGACAAATTTCTCTTCTTCATCAATTGAATTATTTCGTATAAGTCTTTGCATACGGGTTTATCTAATTGTGAAGGTTTATAAATTATAAGATTGTTGTTATTTTTATGTCTTGTTTGTCCTGTAAACAAAATTAAAGAGCACTGCAGCTATCGTTTACGAGTAGCTCCTAGAAAATTTGGTGCGGGTTTCCTCCCTCCGGTCAGCTAAAACAGTCATCATACACAGGGCAAATCTGGAGCATTTCTCCTGGTCAGTTTGTGATTTTTTTTTTTTAATTTGTTAGTATACTATTAGTATTTTAGTTAGATATATTTGTAGTTTAGATTAGTGATTTAGTTTAGTTAGTTTTCTGTTTTATTTCTGTTCATAAAATTATAAAATCAACAAAAACATCTTTCTCTGTCTTAGGACAGAATATTAATGAGTTTTTTCAGGTTTTATTTAAATATGTAAATTATAGATATTGTACATTTTGTGAATAAGTTATATTTCAATTAGTAGTTAGATAGTTAATTAGTTAGAGTTAGTATAGTAGTAGTTAGTAGATTGTATATATAGAATAGTTAGATTAGTTTAGCTTCTTTAATAATTAGTTTTAGTTTAGTTTGTTTAATAGTTAGTTTTAGTTAGATTAGTTTATTAGTTTGTTTAGTTAGATTAGTTAGTTTAGAATAGTTTTCTTTTGTTTTCTTAGGACCTTAGATTGGCTAACGGAGCTGCTAAACCCGTCAGGGTGGTTCATCCCAAATGGCTTGGGTTATTAGAAAACCCCAGACTGGTTCCACTCTCTCAGTTGACGGATGGTCGATTTCGCCCGTCAACAAGTCGAAACTATTGGCTGACATGGAGATCGCTTCCTTGGCGAAGCCATCCAATGGTGTAGGGTTGTGGGTGCGGCGTTGTTGACAGGGAAAGCCACTTGACGACCTCTGCTGAGATGAGTTTCTTATAACTACCGCTATCAATGATGAAGTGCAGTGGGGTGCCTTTTACCCATATCTGTTAATGGAAGAGGCATTCTCCTTCTTCTGGATCGTCTGGTTCACCAGGCTGGAGCTTGGTGTTATCAACGGTGGCATTGGGTTCCACATCAATGATCCATCTTCCCCTTTCTAGTTTTGGCTCATAGTTAGAATCTGCATCTAATTTAGAGGCTTTCACTTCAACCACCAATGACTTCTTTGAAGGACAGTGAGAAGTTTTATGCCAAGTGCTCTTATGGAAGTCACACCACTTCCCAATATCTTTCTTTGTCTTTTCGAGGTCCTTCTTTGCTTGCAGCTTGGACTAGTTGTCTTGATACTGTCCATCTTTTCTCTGTCCTTTGTTCTGTGGTTTGGGGCCGCCCTTTCCCAACTTTTTTTGTGAGGGGTTCCCAAGCCCAAATTGTCGCATATTTTGTTTGAGCTTCTGCTCAATTTTGACGGCATATTGGTAGGCCGCGCCCAAGGATGAGATGTCCAGAAATTCCATTTCGGTATGGATGTATCTATGTAGAGAACCGCGATACTTGAGCACCATATGTCGCTCCAAATCTTTGATACCCATCTTGGTGCGTAAGGTATGGAACATATTTGTGAAATCGAGCACTGCTCGGTCTCTTTCTTGCCGCAGTGTGGTCCATTTAGTATACAAGTCATCATAAATTCCGACAGGGTAGTACTGTTCCTTAATAGCATCCCTGAAGGATTCCTAGGTGGCCGTGACTGAAAATAATGAGGTTTCCTCTGTTTCCTTTTTCTCACAGAAATTTTCCCACCAATCTTTGACATGGGGAACGACTTTGAGGAGCGCAAAAGTAATCTTTTTTCTATTCGAAAAGTTATGGACAGAAAAATACCCTTTTTGTAGATTCAACCACTTGTCTACATCATTTGCATCTATATGACCTTTAAATATAGGAATATTGAAGTTTATTTGTACCTTGAAGGGGGTGGTGCCTCCGTTCGAAGACGATTTGTCACTTGTTGGTAGCCACCGAAGGATTTGAGCGAAACTATCCATCATCTCGTTCCTCTGTTGCGTGAGGGATTGCTCAATCAACAGTTTGAAAGGATCTCCTATCCCATCATATTTGTTTTCTCCTGCCATGAGAGGTCACTTGGGCGTGCGAAATCTTTTGTCCTCAAGAGAAACAAGCTCGAGACCCAACTCTTTGTACTCCGACCTCGTTGGGGACATGCATTAAGATGACAAGGAGAAGACCACTTTGATACCACTGATCCGGAGTTTATGAGCAGAGTGAATTGAATGCAGATTATTAACAGGTGCTTAACAAAAAATAATAGAGATACAGTAAAACTGGTTTTCTATTCAATAACGAAATAAGTTGAAACTGTAAAATGCAATGGAAACAAGCTTGCTGGAATGGTGGTGGCTTATCTCTGAGAAGAGATGTGGCAATTGTGCGCATTCGAAAGAAGAAGATTACAATGAGGCTCCGAAGGCATTTTTACAGTAAACAATAATTCCAAAAACCCTAGACACCCAAAAACCTAACGCTAGCAGATGAAGTGCCAAATGTCATGTGGGCCCTGTTTGGGTAAGTTAGTACATCAACTTCCCGGGGTTGTAACTTTTGCATATGATCTCTGTTTTAGCCGTGTGATAGCCCATTAGAAAGGTATCATCTAGGAGATCCATTTTGGGTGCCCAATCATGCCTTTGGATATCATTGAGGAGTTAGATCCTAAAAAACCTTCATTTAGGCCCTCAAAATGGTCCCGGAAGTTAAAACTGCTAAAAATAGTTAATTGCCAAAATTGTCAGAAAACTGTTTTGAGCTAGTTGGAAAAGGTGGGTGGCCACCAATATCCATATGGATCAATCCTCCATCCTTATGGAGCAATGGTCTCCATTGCATTGAAGTCCCACATCAGAAGAGATGAAAAATATTGTAGTTGATGTCGAAGCTAACTTGTTGAACAGAAAGGCAAAGTTAAAGGCAAAAGAGAAAGATAGAATAGAATAAGAATGAATGACATATTCAGAAGTGAAACTAGATGTTATGGGAAACACTGTAAGAGAGATGATGCAGAAGATTAGCAGAAAAGATGAATTTGTTGTTCGAGGACCTTATGTTCCATCAGTACCAAAACGGACAAGGATCAATGTCCTCAAACACTTTTCCGCCCAGCCTCAGTATTCTAAACCACAAATGGATTATTTCATGTATTCAATTCATAACATAGTCAAATATGAAGTTCCAACTCAGCTTGTTGAAGAGCCATCCGTTGATATGATGTGCATGCTTGATGAGTTTTCTTACTCGGATAATCTACTGGAGTGTGATTAGTATGATGATGATTATGGGGTTGAAATAGATGTTGACTGTTCGAAGCAACCAACAACATGTCATGGGTAGGAAGAAGATCAGTTACAAGTCATATATGACAATCAATCTGCACGTGAAAATTATGACAACAATGACCAAAGCGCATAAAATCTTAGAGTAAGTGAAAACACTTTGCCCTTATGTTTCTCATCTTTTCAATTTCTGAAAAGAAACTCTAGGCCAATTGTAAATAGTGAAGACAAAAAAATCTTTGATCAATCAGTTGAAGATGCCATTGTCGATATGGAGGTTGTTCTAAACCTAGATTTACAACCCTTGAAATACTTTGATTTTCAAATTCCAGATGAAAGATTAAAGCCTGAGACAAATTTTGAGTTAATCCAAACTAACTCTGTACCATTATGCTTTAATTCATTTTAGTGTTTGAAAAAGAATCTTGAGTATATGCTAAAGGATAAACATACAGAAAATAAAGAAGTCTCGGTGGAACCAATGCAACAGTCATTTGAATTTCTACATGATCCAGTATCTGATGTGTTGGGTGACTTGTGTTATCAAATCCATTTTCCATCATCTAGCTATGGGATGAAAAGATGTTATGATATTGACATGATCAGACAGTCAGATTCATGGTATTTTTCAGAAGTCACATTACAAATCCCACCAGAACATTTGCAGCCATGTCTGGAAGTGCATGAAGATGCAAATAGCACAACTATAGCCTTGAATCATGAAGTTGAGTTGGTTAGATTTGAATATCCAATAATAGGTCAAGTTTATTTTGATCCAGTGGCTATTTATATGGAGAAATTGTTCATCACAGAGACACAATGCATCTCCAATTTTTTTGTTATGTGTCATGATTATCAAGCCCCTTGTGATGAAGATCATGATGGAAAGAATTTTATGATGCCTATGCAAGTTGTATTTCTGATATTGATTGAAAACATTGAAAGAGTAGAGCTAGTAGAGAAGCTACTTAATTGGCTTCATTGGCATTTTTGTATTATTTGATTTAGCATGATTTTCAACAGTATAGGGTAGGTAGGAGAATGTGAATAAGCTCAACATTCTGAGCATATCTTTTTCAACAGCATTCATTTTGGTTTGGTTTCAGTTGAAAGATCAAAATAGGTACCGGTTGCAGAATAATTTCGAGATCAACCCGATGAATAAAGCACTAGTCTGCATATTCAGAGTTCAGTGGTTCTTGACACCTTCCAAAAGAGATGCCATCCCTAGGTGGAGCCACTGTTATAACCCTATAATTCATAGGATCATCCGTTGATTGGAAAATTTTCACTCTGGATGTATTTGGGCTTGCAAATAATATTTCATTTCTACAAATTATTTTCAAGGAAAGGAAAAGAAATGAAAATTCATGATTTTTGACGTTGAGTGGTGTCCTATCCCCCTGGAGACAAAAGAAAGGTAAGCAATGCACAAAACCCACAAAAAGCACTAAGCCTAAGTTTTTGCTGCATTTGCGCCTGAAGAATAAAAAATGCGCTTAGATCGATGGTCGATATAGCGGTGCGTAGATCAATGAATGATAGTGGATTCCTGACCCCCTTGACTATTTTTATTTTAATGGTGTGGGGGAGGGGTATATAATGGTGACTAACAAGTACGCACAGATATACAGTCATCATGACAACGCGTAGATTGATGGTCTACAGGCGATTCTGAACCCCCTCGACCGTTCTTCCTTTAATGGTGGGGGGGGGTCTAGAATGGTGACTAAAAAGTGCACATAGATCTATGTTCATCATGGAAACGTGCAAATGGTTGGTCTACAGGCGATTCTGAACCCCCTCGACTATTCTACCTTTAATGGTGGGGGGGAGGCAAGGATGATTTTAGGGGATAAATTTCGCTTATGTGCTAATTTTCCATGGTTTTTCCCAAAAAATGATTCGCTATTCTAAAAATGATTTGCCCAAATTCTATAGCATAAAATTATTTTACCTTAAAAATCACCAAAATTTTATACAAAATATATAAAATCCTTAGAAATTTGAATATTTTTACAAAAATATCACCAAAAACTTATAGTTGGCATATGAAGGATTAGTAAGATTCGCCAAGGTTTCTACATTTTAAAATAAATTTCCATCCTTAAAATCATCCCTGGGGGGAGGGGTCCGGAATGAGGCGGTTTTTTCGATGGGCCCTATCCCAACGTGTCATAAATACATTGCATAATACCTCCTCTTATCTAGACCACTTACTTCTTACCACCCTTCCGACTTACCACCATACTGGCAATACCAAAACCGCCCTCCCCCATTTTCACAAAATCGTTGTTTTTCTAGCTTTGACCAGTCTTCTTCTGAAGCCGATTCTGGGAAAATGAAAATGAATTTTGAAAAACCGGGAGAGATTTTACTCCGTAACAGGATGAAGAACAAAAACCTCTCTCATTTTTTGCATAGGTTCTACCAGTTGGGATAATTGAAGCTGTATTTTAGCCTCATTTTTCAGATTTTTGGTTTTTCGGTTATAGTCCTGATTTTGTGGGAGCTGTTATGGCGAGATGGAGGTGAATTTGACCAAAAAAAAGGAGGTTTTTGTCCTGAAAATTTCCATCTACAATAAACTCCTTATTTTTTTTCCTAGGTGTTAGCATTGAAGAGAAGCTGATGTCTGTGCGGACCCCTTTTTTGCAGAAATTCAGCCCGTCTTTCATGGCAAACAGTTCAAGATTTTTGGGGATTTGTTGCTATTTTTGGCCGAGGTGGTTGAATATGACTTCAAAAAAATTGTTGGGGGATCTCTCATATTTATTGATGTGAGTTTAATGTAAAAGGGTTGATGATTGAGCTCGGCATTCATGCCCCGGGATACATTGTAATTTTCTTGATGACTTTACAAAAATAAAAATTGTAGCTGCAGGATTCTTGTGTTAGACTCCCTGGTGATGTTTTTATTTGAGTAACTGTTATCTTGATCTGTTAATCCATTTGATGTTTTCCCTGATCCAATCATTGAAAGAAATATTACGAACAAAATTTGTTTTTTTCACTCTGTTTCTGGTCTTTTAATGGTCTGCATGATTTCGTCTGAAGTTGAGCATAGGAATTCTTATCTGCTCCTCTGCTTGGTGTATTTTCCCTTATTTTCCTCTCCTCCACTTTCATTTAATTCAATTTGATCCATAATTATTTCTATCCTGCCCTATGGTGACAATCTTTACATTCGAGATATATCCATTTTCAGAAAGGTAGACCCCATTGCCCAATGAAAATCTGAGTTTCCAATCTCCCAATCACCTCAAATCTAAAAATCCAAAATCTAAACTCATTAGCTAGCCTAATATATATTCAAACAAGTCTATATCAAATAAAGAGATCCCTCTCTGTGTCTTGGAGGGCTAGATCCAATACTTGAAGTGGTTTTGATGTTGCCTCTGTGACTATCTCCACATCCTTGGGAAAATTACAAGGTGATAACATAATGGCAACCGTACTGGGGAACTTTCCCCAGTAGTACCCTTCAAGATCCATATCTGATCACTGATGGTGGACAGTGACCAGACACCAGAAGGTTGAGATCATTCACCTGGAAACTCTAATCATCTCCAGATAGTGCCGAATCAAAGACTCGACTGGGGGAAGAACTTGAAGCATGACCAACCAGCCTAGAAAGACCAGGTACTCAAGCTTAAATTGTATTCATGATATTATTGGTTTCATCTGCAATTACTTTCTCTCTTATCATGATTATGGTCCAGAGTATGTTGTTAAAGTTCAGGATGATCATTTTCAACCTGAAGAGACTCAAAGGATTGAGCCCATTCCCATAGCTCTGGTACACACTCAAATACCTACAGGAAGCCTTGATAGACATAATCCTCCTCCTTTTTTCCTACAGATGTAAAGTTCTCTGATACATATGTGAAAAGTCCAGATTCAGAAGTCAAAATTCTAGCCTGTTAAAAGCCCCTTTCTTTACCTCCTATACCTGAGAAAATCCTAGATAGATACAAACCTCTAGATTTGACTCCTATTCTCCATGACCTCCCTATCAATTACATCAATAATATGCCCAAGTTTGATGGAGAAAATGTGAATATCACTGCTGAAAAGCATATCCAAAGTCTTGAATATTTCCTTGACCTTTATGAGGTTGAAGATGATGGTGTCTATATCAGGATGTTTGACTTGTCTTTCCAAGGAAAAGTTAAAAATTGGCTTAAGAATCTTCCAAATGTAAGCATTAGCAGTTTCCATCAGTTTGTGAAAGTTTTCATAGATCGATGGGTGATCATGAGAAATGTCTTTCTCATCCTAGAAGAGTATGACCATTTGAAAAGACAGCCAGGGGAAACAGTACAACAGTTTTTAGAAAGATTCAATAAGGTATATCATGCAATGCTTGCTGATATAAGGCCACCCCCTGGATCAACTCACTTGCATTACCCAAGTGCCTTTGATCCTGAGATGAAATTCCAATTAAGAGAATGGAACAATGCAACCCTTGAAGAGATGCAAAAGATTGCAGTTGATGTGAAAGATAACTTGTTGAACAGAAAGGCAAAGTTAAAGGCAGAAGAGAAATATAGAATATAAGAGGAACGAATGACATCTTCAGAAGTGAAACTAGATGTTCTGGAAAACACTGTAAGAGAGATGATGTAGACGATTAGCAGGAAATATGAATTTGTTGTTCAAAGACCTTATGTTCCATCAGTACCAGAATGGACAAGGATCAATGTCCTCAAACACTTTGCATCCCAGCCTCAGTATTCTGAACCACCAATGGATTATTCGATGTATTCAATTCATAACATAGTCAAAGATGAAGCTCCAACTCAGCTTGTTGAAGAGCCATCAACTGATATGATGTGCATGTTTGATGACTTTTCTTACTCGGATAATCTACCCGAGTGTGATCAGTATGATGATGATCATGAGGCTGAAATAGATGTTGACTGTTCGAAGCAACGAGTAGCATGTCGTGGGAAGGAAGAAGATCAGTTACAACTCAGATATGACAATCAATCTGCACATGAAAATTATGACAACAATGACCCAAGTGCAGAAAATCTTAGAGTAAGTGAAAACACTTTTCCCTTATGTTTCTCATATTTTCAATTTCTGAAAATAAACTCTAGGTTAGTTGTAAATAGTGAAGACAAACAATTCTCTAATCAATCAGTTGAAGATGCCATTGTTGATATGGAGGCTTTTCTAAACCCATATTTGCATCCCTTGACATACTTTGATTTTCAAATTCTAGATGAAAGATTAAATCCTGAGACAAATTATAAGTTAGTCCAAAATAATTCTATACCATTATGCTTTAATTCATTTTAGTTTTTGAAAAAGAATCTTGTGTATATGCTAAAGGATAAACATACAGAAAATAAAGAAGTGTCATTGGAACCAATGCAATAGTCATTTCAATTTCTACAGGATCCAATATCTGTTGTGTTGGGTGACTTGTGTTATCAAATCCATTTTCCATCATCCATCAATGGGGTGAAAAGTTGTTATGATATTGACATGATCAGGCAGTCATATTCATGGTATTTTTCAAAATTCACATTACAAATCCCACCAGAACATTTGCAGCCATGTCTAGAAGTGCATGAAGATGCAAGTAGCACAACTATAGCCTCGAATCATGAAGTTGAGTTGGTTAGATTTGAATATCCAGTAATAGGTCAAGTTTATTTTGATCCAGTGGCTATTTATATGGAGAAATTGTTCATCACAGAGCCACAATGCATTTCCAGTTATTCTATTATGTGTCATGATTATCAATCCCCTTGTGATGAAGTTCATGATGGACATAATTTCATGATGTCTATGCAAGTTCTATTTCTGATATTGATTGAAAACATTGAAAGAGTAGAGCTAGTAGAACAAATACTTGATTGCCTTCATTGGCGTTTTTGTATTATTTGATTTAACATGATTTTCAGCAGTATAGGGTAGGTAGGATAATGTGAATAAGCTCAACATTCCAAGAATATATTTTTCAATAGCATTCATTTTGGTTTGGTTTCAGTTGAAAGATCAAAACAGGTACTGGTTGCAGAATAATTTTGGGATTAGCCCAATGAATAAAGAATCATTCTGCATATTCATAGTTTAGTGGTTCTTGTCACCTCCCAAAAGTGCTGCCATCCCCAGGTGGAGCCACTGTTATAACCCTCTAATTCATAGGATCATATGTTGACTGGAAAATTTTCACTCTGGATGTATTTTGGCTTGCAAATAATATTTCATTTCTGCAAATCATTTTTAAGGAAAGGAAAAGAAAAGAAAATTCATGATTTTTGACGTTGAGTGGTGTTTCCTAGCCCCATGGAGAAAAAATCAAGGGAAGCAGTGCACAAAACCCACAAAAAGCACTAAGCCTAATTTTTTGTTGCATTCGCGATTGGAGAATAAAGAATGCACTTAGATCGATGGTCAATCTAGCGGCCCGTAGATCAACGAATGACAGTGGATTCCAGACCCCATCGATTTTTCTTTTTTTAACAGTGAGGGGGGGGGTCTTGGGGACTAACAAGTGTGCATATATCTACGGTCATCATAAAAACGCATAGATGGACGGTCTACGGGTGATTCCATACCCCCTCGACCATTCTGCCTTTAACGATGGGGGGGGGGGGCATCCAGAATGGTGACTAAAAAGTTCTCACAGATATATGGTCATTATGATAGTTCACAGATGTATACAGGTGATTCTAGACCACCTCCACCGTTCTTCCTTTAACGGTGGGGGGGGGGGGCGTTCGAAATGAGGCGGTTTTTCCGGCGGGCCCTATCCCAACATGTGTTAGAATCCCTGGTGATGTTTTTATCTGAGTAACTGTTTTCTTTCTCTGTTAATCCATTTTATTTTTTCCCTGATCCACTCACTAAAAGAAATATTACGAATATAACTTGTTTTTTTCACTCTGTTTCTGGTTTTTTAATGGTCTGCATGTTTTCGTCTGAAATTGAGCATAGGAATTCTTATCTACTCCTATGGTTGGTGGATTTTCCCTTATTTTCCTCTCCTCCACTTTCATTTAATTCAATTTGATCCAACAGTCTTTCTATCTTTGTATGTGGTGACAATATTTACATTCGAGATATATCCATTTTTAGAAAGGTAGACCCCATGGCCCAATGAAAATTTGAGTTTCCAATCTCCCTAACACCTCAACTATAAAAATCCAAACTATGAACTCCTTAGCTAGCCTAATATCTATTCAAACAAGTCTATATCAAATAGAGAGATCCCTCTCTGAGTCTTGGAGGGATAGATCCAATACTCGAAGTGGTTTTGATGTTTCCTCTGTGACTTCCTCCACAACCTTGGGAAAATTATAGGGTGATAACACATGCCACCACTTCTCAACTATGGATGATCTCTTCAAGGATTTCTCGTCTCTTGAGTCCATTTCTTATTGTTTACCCCCCATTTTTCAAAGAACCCTTCCCCTCTCTCAGGCCATGACTCTACCACAACCTCGCCCTACCCCAAGAGAGGGTGTTTACGCCTCCATATTAGTCATGGACATAGTCAAAATCCCCTCTTCCATCAATAAAACTTTAATCCACAAGGGGATTTCCCTTAGAAATATTCCCCTTGCATGTTTCTTGAAATTCGCCTCTACGCATGAAAAATATTGGTGGTTCTCAACTGAAAACTCAATAATATATCCCTCTAATGTGGTACTAACCCAGTAATCAACTGCTCGCATGAATAGACAATCCAACTGATGAAGTGTTGCTAGATTTTCGGTGTCCCAAACACATATCCTCTTAACTCATTCTTGGAACTCTATAGCTTCTTGAAGTCTCTATATCCAGTGGAAAATTTCTTCCAGGATATTAACCCAGAATATATCATATTGTTCGCTTGATCTTTCTGAGTAAAATACGGCTTCATGAGTATCTTTCACTAATTTTCCCCTCAGTTTTTCTTATTTCCATATGAAGGCATCACAATTTCTTTTCCACCATTGGTCAGTACTTGATATGTGAATCCACATAAGAATCCTCTCTACAGGTTCCCTTTTCACTCAGGTCCCAGACACGTAACCATTTTCTTGGCACAAGTTTGATTAGACCATGGTCCCTCTCAAGTTACCAACAAAAGGTATCGAGTAGTCTAGAGCACTGACATTTTCATCTTCTCCGAAGAGAAGAAGTCTCACCCGAAGTGCTGCTGAGACAAATAGATAGGGAAGGGTAAGGAAAATACTTAGGAGGATTCACATAACCTTCTAGACTCATTCTAATATTGCATAATACATATAACTATCGAACAGATCTGAATCTTATGTGTGAAAGAATCAAACCTACTTATGTTGCAGAAAATGATTTAAACACAAAACCATCATGAGGAACTTATAAACCATAAAGAAGTATTGTAATGCATAAGTAAGACATAAGAAGACACAACATGTTTTGAAAATGTAGATCCTTCTTTATATTATATTTAGAATATTCCTTCATTCACAATCTCATAACCATACAGTAGTTCTCTATTACAGACTCTTGGATCTGGACTCATGTCTCAGAGCTCTTCTTCTCAAAAGGCGTACATATTACATTACAGACTCATAACTTTTCTTAACTCATTTGATAACAACTCTGTACAGACGGAAAGATCAGACAATACTACCATCTGACCAACTAAGCAACAAATGAACGAATTAACCAACGAACAACAAACCTTTAAAATTTGTGTTCATCCCTATATAAAAGATAGGTTGTGTCTTATGTCTCGGCTTGCACGCTTTCTTGTAATGTTGCAACTTCTTTTTCTTAGCTGGCGTTGTGTTGTCTTTCACAACCGATTTATGTTTCTCTTTCTTTCTCTGTTGTCCAACTTCTTTTGAGGCTTGCACAACTCATACTCATTCAAAATGTGTGTGATTCCTTATCCCAAAAATGAAGGTCCCAATAAGCT
Organism: Picea engelmannii; assembly: GCA_009831015.1. Lineage (NCBI taxonomy): Eukaryota > Viridiplantae > Streptophyta > Pinopsida > Pinales > Pinaceae > Picea > Picea engelmannii. The sequence goes on from ML792744.1 coordinate 110,129, forward strand.
CTAACCACAACCCTTGAATCGACCTCGAGTCAAGTGCTCGGTTCTTGCGCAGCGTCGAGGAGAAACTGTTTTTTTCCCTTTTCCTCCTTTTCTTCTTCCTTCTTCTCTTTTGTTTGTGCTTTCTTCTTTGGCCTCTTCAAATGAAGGGCCCAACTGTGGGACCCAATCCAAGGCATTATCCCCCAGTCCTTGAAAGTTTCCAACCTTACCCTACCACTTCCTGGAAAGGAGTGATGCCTCTACAAACAATTGTTGGGTCTCCTTTGTACTACACCCCTTTGGCTTGGAAGCGACCAACGATTTCCACTCAAAATATGTTGTTGCATCAACTTGATGCATATGCATGTACACTATATGAATGAAAGGTCGGAATTCACACACCTCTTTCTTTCTTATGGACTGTGCCTCAAAAAGGGAATTTAGTTTATTGTCTGCCTATTGGATCTGGTCGAACTTATGTTGTTGCTCCAACGGATCTATTGTGGCTGCAACTTCGTCATTCAACACATGGATCTTGGTACACACATCCTCCATGACCTGGTTGAGTCTAGTGATGATTCCCATCCAATCGCCGACTTCTTTGAAAATATTAGTACATTCCTCTAGCTTGTGTAGTGCTGCTCGGGCATTGTTTCCTTCCAGTACTATCTTCTGCATATGCTCCTACAATTTTTGAGGTTGCTTCTCTGCTTCTTGTTGAATCCGTTGCAACTAGACTTATATATGCTCAGTGTGAGTGGAAAGTTGTGTCGATGCTCCTTGGAGTAGCTCAATATGATGCTCTAGATTGCCTGCATCACTGGCTTTAGGCAATTGGGGTGCGACCTTGCGAATCTCCGGCTAGGATTCATCAAGCCTTTCTTACACTCTTTCCAATCTGTGCTCAACCTAGACCTTGGCCTATTCTTCTTTCTATCTTGATTCTTGCGCAAGGAAATATTCCTCCCTTGTGACCTCGGAAGACCCGTCGGCCTGTTGGATCCTTTGCTCTAGTTGATCAATTGATGCTCTGATCATTCCAAATAAGTGCGTCGTTGGCCACTGTTCAATGTCTATGGATGAAGGGGATGTGTCTCTGGGTGTTCATGTCTATAGTGGAAGTCCACTGGCCATTGAAGGCTCTGAGAAGGTATCGAACTCCTCCTTTGTTGATGGTCTTGGCACGATCCTCAACCTTAGCGTCGAGGGAAAGAGAGTCAAAACCTATGTTCTTGCTATGCATAGTTGCATCAACTTTGTGCATTTCTAACAGTTCTATAGAACTCGCTTCATATGTTCTTGTGCATATGTCACACTCTTTCTGGGTGTTGATTCTGGTTCCTTCTGAACCTCTATTATCTCCTGTCCTTTTGTTGCATCTTATTCCTACATTGTGTTTTCTTGCGCACCCTCAACTTTGGCCTATGAGGGGATGTGCTAGTTGTTTTGGGATTGCATCTCCTCCATGGTTTGGGTATCTTTTTCTTGCATAGAAGGCATAGTCTGTTGGTCCTGGATGTTTGGGTTAAATCCAGTCACTTGTAGGTTGTACTCTGGTACTTCGGGGTTTGGACCAAAATATTCTAGTCTCAGCTTAGGAAAATCCTAGGTTGTTTATGGGAGTTCTCTCTCTACTTGCTCTAGCAGATTGAGCTGCATTGGCTCTCGGTTTGTCATTTGGGGTGGACTGGTAGTTTCTGGGGGTGGAGACTAGGGTTTTGGTGACAATGGAGGGTTCTTAGTGATGATGGTGGATGGAAAGGCTTTAGGCTCAGGGTCATCCTGAATATGGATGATGGGGCATGCTCTGACCACTGTGTAGGTGCGAGGGACGATCGATGCAATGGGTTGGGGGTTTAGGGGTTTATTCGGCGAAACCCCAATTTTGAGCTTCTTCACCATTAGTTGGTTAATGACCACATCACTTAGGATCCTATTGATGTCCTCACCTGTCAACATAGCTTTATCTTTCAGCGCATGGAAGACCGACATCATTCTTTTCTTACGATCCAATGGTTGTGTCTCATCTTCCTCCTAAGATTTTGATTCTGTCGGAGCTTCTTTATTCTACGACTCTTAGCCTGAGCTTGGTCCTACCCTTTCTTCTTTGTCTTTATTATTCAACAGCTCTGTAGGCCGAATATAGTGCATCACCAACTTGCACGGGTTGCATTTAACTTCTAGACACGACATTACCTCTTTGTCGAAGGCCTCCTTGTCCAGGTAGAATAGTAGCATCCTTGAATGGAAATCTTCATTGTTAACATGCCTCGGCCATACAAATGTATGATGCTAGTTCATGCTAAAGGAAATGTTCCTTGTGTTGCAGTTGAGGAGCTCCTTCAGAATACACAGCCTCTGTGTTACGTCTATTAGGCCATTGTACCACTTAGAAAATGTTGCGGTGTTGAAAGCTGCATTCTCGAAATTCGTCTTAAACTACCAAGGCTCAAACATATTCACCATGCGCCCCTTGTCTGGTAGCATCAACGCCCTTCCCATAGGTGGCTTCCACTTGAACATTGTGAATTCCATCAACAAATATTCGTAGGTGAAGGTTCCTCCCTTCTCCTGTGCTTCCTCTCATGCCACTAGTAGTTCCTCCAGTAGGTAACTACACTAGTTGAACATAGCACCGTTGGTGCAAAAGTCTGCTACTAATAATGCATCTAGCATGCATTCTCCCTTGTAGTATGATCTCATAAACTTACTAGTTATGATGTAGCATCTGGTCTTGAGTGTTTCTGGCAGTATGGGGTCAATTACTGTTGTGTTTCCCCCCCTCTTTGTGTTGAATTTTTCAGATAGGCTGAGCTCTCCTTTATTTTTTTTGTGCTTACCAGGACCCTGGAATCCTTTTGACACATCTTCTCCTTCGAAGGACAGTCCAGTAAGTTGGTGGATGTCCTTAGCATGGATTGGATACCGTCTATCCAACCAGAGACTTCGATCATGCACCTTGTTGATCATAAGTTTGGTGCACCGTGCAACCTCACCAGTGGTACCAAATACTAGTAGGTATCTGAGGTTCATAATGGTTAAGTTGAATAAGTTGAAAAATTCTAGTTTTGGCATGAATCGCATGCCTCCCAACTCGTTTGAATCCATCTCCCAAAATACGTCTATGTTCATCTTGGGGAACAAAAATGGATATGTTAGGTCAAGATCGAGGAGCTTAACCTGCTTATTCTGCTCATCTACCACACATACTAGTCTTATTCTCCTTATTCTACTTATTCTCGGTATCTTTGATAAGACTAAGTCCAAGTGACTTAGTGCACGTTCTTGTATCTTCATTTCCACTGATGGGAATGCAATCACCCATAGTACCAAATTAACTATTTTTTTCTCCCCCATTAACTCTAATGCATGAGATACTATCGGTATTGTTTCTACTAGACTTGGTGTGCTTGTCATAGGTCCTTCAGTTGTTTGTTTCATAGTTTCTATCCTGGTTGCTTCCATCAATTGGTGCAGTGCAATGATTTCTTCCTATACCTTTTTGTTCAATCCTTCTTGTTTCTGTATCGTGCGTTGAAACACATCGTCAGTGATATCCTTAACCTTCTCTCCAAACCTCTCAAAGTTTTCTTCTATGAGTTCCAGTGGACTTATGTATTTTTCCACTTGCCACTTCTTCCTATGCAGCACTTATTTTCCCTGTTTGATATCTACATCTTTCCTCTTATTTCTTGAGTCATTTCCTGGGCCTTGTACTTCCTCAATCTCAGGATCTGGTGCTTTCGTTTCTTGTTCGTTCGAAGGGACCTTCCAGTCGGTGTCCCAGTCTTGCATAATTAGTTCTATGTCCTCCTCTATTATTCAGTACTTTGTCTTGAACCATTCCTCCTTGGGTATTTCTTTGCTTGTATGTACATATGATGATGTCCTGCCATGAATTGCACAATCAGTTTGTAAGTTTTTACAAGATATGGTGAACTTCATGGTGTATACTGGATAAAGTATCTAATAATTTCCTTATACATATAGAATTTAATATTGTTGATGAGTTTCCATCCCTTGTGCATCGTGTACCATAAGTTCTTATACTTGGTGACCAAGCACGACTTGCCTCTCATACCCAAAAAGTGTGCATTTGGTGGTTCTTTTCAAGATGCTATCGCAATCAAAAGTAATAACCAAGAATAATGGAATTCCATAATTTTTTCCTATGCTTCCATGCAGTCTATGAGGAACTAGTTCAAAAAAAATGGCACCCAGTTCATTGTTACCCCTTCTACACACTTCTTATCCAAAACTATCATGCATGTGGGGACCTGTTCATTCCTACATTTTCTCATCAATTTTCATGCCAATGCTTTCATTGAAAATCATATTGTTGGATCACATATACTTAGCACATCCAACCTATGCATGCCTCTAACTGTGTGGAATTTCTCCTCCATGGCTTCTGACAGAGCCTTCTCATTCTTTATGTCTATGAAAAACAATGTAGGATCTTGTCCCTATGTCGGTAATCTTGTGATTTGTAAAATTATATCTGTGTCTATAGAAATTGCCCTGTCTAATCACAAGTATCTACCATGCACAAAACTTAATAACATCTTTACACATGCATTAATATCCTGGCTCTTGCCAAAGTTCGGGAAGTCAAATAGATTCAATATAACATATCACTCCAACCCTTTGGCCCATGCATGTGTATCATCTATAGGAAGGTATGTATTTGCAATGATTTTCATCTCCAATTAGTGTCTCAATGCAAGGTCAGGGATCTTCATTGTATATGTGATGTTTTGGTTCACGTATTTCAGCTGTGACACCTTGACAAGCATACCCTCATTAATGACTACCTTAAGTAGGATTTCTAGCGTCACTAATTCATACCTTTCCTCCTTTAACTTGAATGGTTTGGCATCGTCCTTCCTTAGAGGAATGTATTCCCTTGGAAACGTCGGCTCTGATGAGAATGCTCCCAGAGTCTCCTCAAATTCTGGTAGTGTTGTTGCCACTCTAGTCCTTCCTTTATTTTGTTCCAATGTTACTGCCTTTGGTGGTGCCATATCTACAATACTATTACCTGTGACAACTCCTTCGGCTCTATGGAATTTCTCTAGGCTCTGTAACACTTCTCTTGACTCTCTCTACTTACTTCAAACTCCCAAATAATAATAACGTTGGCCCATCCACACCTCAACAAATTTTGTGCCCCTTCGACAAATATCCATCTCCCTTGGCATTCGAATTAACTGTCAAATCCACTAGTGTTGTGTAATCAATACCTACTTTAACACTACATTAATTCAAAATCCTTCACCGTATTTTTTCCTCGATCTGTCAGTCTGTCATGATATCCACCGACACTTTCCATGTATGACTACATGTTTCCCTAATGTCTTGTCATTACTTATTTTTAACCATCATTTCCACTTTTTAATTCCTTTAACTATTTGTTTAGTTCTTCTTCTTCACATTTTCCCTACTTATTCATTCATTCATTGCACAATATTTTCTTCTGCGCACAATTCACTTCCTCTGCGTGATCGTTTATCAACGTATAACTCACTTCTTCTATGCACATACTCTTGTTGTATATGTATCTTTATTTCTCTTCATCCTAATCTGTGAAATTATCTTGTTTAATTCTTTCTTTGAACTATCTTGACCTCTTAAACCTTGACCAACACTTCAACTCTCTGTTTCTTTCCTTCAATAACTTTATTAATTTTTCCTCTTTTTATTTTCTTTTTCCTTTTTTTTTCTCACTATAATACACTACTATGGTACATATATTCCTACGTAGGTCGGACTACTACATGGATAGTTAGCCATATTTATAATGTTTCAACTGACTCTCATTAACTAGTCCCCCAAAGACTTCACCATTCAACATTTCTAGTTGCACAACACCTTCTTCGGTCACATACTTGATCACATATGGACCTAACCAATGCATACTAAACTTCCTTAGGTGTTTCATGAACTTGCTATCGTATATAAACACTAAATCTCCCACTTGAAACTTTTTCTATTTAATATTCCTATCATGCCATGCTTTTTCTCTTTCCTTATGCACTTGTTGATGGAATACTGCGACAAATCGGTCTTCCTCGAGCTATAACAACTTTGACAATCTTCCCTTTATTGCACCATAGTCCAAAATATCAACAATCTTTGCAACATGCAAGATTGGCACAATAAATTCCATTGTCATTACTTCTTCTTTCCCATATACCAAACTAAAAGGTGTATGCTTTGTCAAAGTTTTTCTTGTAGTCCTATATGCTCATAATACAATAGGGATTCTTAATTCCCAATCATCCCTTCCTATGTCGTATATATTTGTTATAGAATTCTGTATAATTTTTCTGAAGGCTTCTACTAACCCATTTTCCTGAGGGTGATACAATGTGCTCCTATGATGGTAAATTTGAAACTCCTCAGTCAATGTTGCAATCGTCTTATTTTGGAAGTGTGTCGCTTGATCACTTAGTAAAATGCGAGTTGAGACAAATCTTGTAATGAAATTCTCAAACAGAAATTGCGTAGTCGTCTCCACGCTGTAGTCTGTGATCAGTGTTGTTTCTTCCCATCTAGTCAAATACTCTTTCGTAGTGATTATATACCTATCTCCTGATCTCTTGGTTGGTGGATTGATCGGTCCAATGAATTCTATTTCCCATTTATCAAATTCATGCAGTGTAACATGTGGATACAATGTCATCTCAACCCTTCTGGATGGATTTCCAACCCTTTGAAAAATATCACATGCCTGACAATATTCTCTAGCATCCTTCTAAAGTGTGGGTCACCAAATCCCTGCACATTTTTTTTTTTGCATCATCTCTTTACTTGAATAGTTCCCTCCTGTAATACCGTCATGTTCTTTTGATAGTATCATTGGCCTTTCATGCTCTAAAACACATCGTTTTAGTATCCCATCTGCACCTAAATTATATAAGTTTCCTGCAATTAGTTGATAGTTTGTTGCCTTAACCACTAATTGTTTCTTTTGTGCAACTTTCATGTTTGATGGAGCCATTCCTATACTTAAGAATTGCACAATGTCAGTGAATTACTTGTCCACCATTTCTAATGGAAATAAATTCACATACGGTAAGCTATCATATAGATTTCTTGCATCTTCTCCTGATAGAATATGTGATAAGTGATCTAGTCCTACATTCAATTTTCCTGGCTTAATGATTACTCCAAAGTCATATTCTTGGAACAAAAGTGACAATTTTCAAATTCTCCCTCCCAACACTATATTTTTCACTAAGTATCTTGTGTCTAAGCCTTTCTGGCAATCCTCATTCCACTGAAATTTAACTTCCTTCTTCAAAAACTTCTCAATGGGTGTTGTAATCTATGCATATCCTTTAATGAACTTGATATAGTATCCTATATGGAAAATTATTTCTCTTAACTATCGTACTGATGTAGTTGGTGGTAAGTCCAAAATAACTGCACTTTTGGTAGGATACACTAGTAATTCTTGCCTACATACCACATGTCCCAACAAAATTCCAAAAGGCGCACAAAAACTACATTTTTTCAAATTCAATGAAATCTGACATTGTCTACACCTATCCAACATTAATCTCAGTACTTCTATATGATCTTTTAGTAGATTGAACACATTCCAACCATCTAATAAACTTCATAGAACTTATGAATAAATTCATTAAAGGCTATGACAACTACTATTGAGAAAATTGCAGGTGCATTCTTCAGCCCAAATGGCATCACTATGTACTAGTAGATTCTCCACTCTATCACAAAGGTAGTCTTATGTATTTCTTCCCATGCAATATTTATTTGGTGATATCCATAGAATCTGTCTATGAAAGAGTATGCCTCCTTCCCACCTACATTCTATAACACTTCATTTGTAAAAGGTGTCAGAAACGGATCGTACAGAAATGTATCATTTAGATTTCTTAGATCTACAAAATTTTTGTTTCCTAGTGTTTTCTTATCTTGTACTACCATTGGACTTATCCATTCTTATTCTACTACTGGTTCAATGATTCCTGCTTCTAACATTCGTTCTATCTCTACCTTTACCTTTTATTTATACTTTAGGTTTAGTCTGCACGGTCTCTATCATACTCGCTTAGCATCTAGTTTTAAAGGGATATTCATTTTTCCTAACTCACCAACTATGCCTTTCATTTATGAAAACATAGTTGGGAATAGATCTTGATACTCATGCAGTAAGTCTACAATTTTTCCACAATTTTATCATTCTAGTAGTCGCCTATCTGTGCAAATTTTGTATTCTATTTTGTCCCAATATTCACCTTACACATCCTTAATGGTTGTGCATACGCAACAAATCCAAGATCATTACCTTCTACTATGTGTTCCCCCTCATTTTAAGGTATTTTTATATTTCTTGGTGCTTCCTCATCCTGATATTCTTTAGAAACATTATGACATTCCAGCATTTCATGAACTGTCATAGAATCTCTATGCACACTACACACATGTATTACATCCATTGATATTTCTTTTGAAAAAATCTTGTTTCTAATGGCATGCAAAGATGCATCTAATAATGGGGATTCATTTTCAAAAGTAAATGTTATCTTAAACCTTTGAGTTATCTCATCCCAGTTCATTGTTTCTCTATGCATTTCTAGTTTTAGGTACCATTTCTTGGGGATCGTATCCAACATATGTATGAACCTATGCATCCATTCCTTTTGTGGTATAAAACTCTATATCTCTCTGTAATTTGAAATATGATATGTCATGTCACTTGGTACTGCATATTTCTATGCAATATACTCAACCTTGATACCAAATATATCTTGCATGAATCGTTTACACTGTTTCAAGTATTCTATTCCTTCTTTATGTGAATCCCAACATCTGGAAGGAGTAGCCTTCAAGAAAACATCTAATGCCCACAATATTTTTTGTTCAAGTATCTGCAACTCAAACACCTTTACAAAATAACCTATGTCAGTGAAGCCATCATACTTGGGTGGGCTGCATAACTCTGTTCCAATCCAGCACAATGATCAATTAATGTGGGAACATAGTCTGGTTGATACTTCATGCACCATTTGGTGTTTGTGTTCCAAACCTTCCTCTGAATCTAACACACATGAACTAATGCTTCTCAAAATTAGTGCACCATCAGTAGTTGGATTAACATAGTCATACATCTGGGTAGTCATGTTTTATAGGTTATCAATTATGTTCCCTTTTTCTTGTTCTATGTACCTCTTTCCTTATGTTGGATCCAACATCATGGTAACCTTCAAGTCCCTTCAAATATCATTTCCATTTTCTTCACATTAATAATTGCTTGATTTTCAAAAGCCTTTTCAAGCCCCATTAGCATTGGATATGGTTGAATATCATCCATGATATGAATGAGTTCCAAAACTATTATGCTACACACCCCATCTATATTCATAGGTACCCCTAACAGTCGGTCAATTGGTAATATCTTGTGCTAGTTTTCTAATCTTACTTGGATGGGAGACGAAATTAACTTCGCATTCCCCATCATTTCCCATGTTTGCTTGGGTAAAACATTACATCATAACCCAAGTATAAAATGACATTGTCGATTTCATATTCCCAAATTTTCACATTTACTCTAAACTCGCCACTGGTCCTGTTTTTGTGTAGTACATGATTCACTACCCTCTATGTTGTAGGAAATTCTCTTTCTTTTGTGCAACAATAAATCATTCCACACAATGCATTCAATGCAGTTTCATCTTTCATGAATTCCAAACAAGTTCTTAGTAATTCTTTCAAAGTAATCACCTATTGAAGTGCCCTTTATGGGATAGTACGATCATATACTGAAGGCATGTCAACCACAAGAGGTGTACATGATGTCGATGTTGTCCAATCTCATCCTAGTATCTCCTTCCTTTTTTGTTAATATATCTCTTTTTCTGATTGTGGGTCAAATTTCGGCATAGGTCCTATTTACTTCCTCACCCATTTCTCAATCTGTGTCCCTTTATCAACCCTTGTCCTGGCTCCTCCATGCATGATAGCTTCTATTTTGGGTCCTTCGTCACACTTTTCTATTGATATCTTTTGTATGTTCTGATTCAGATTTTGTATTTGATTTCGTCTTTCCTACCACTTTGCAAGTAGTTGCAGACAATCTTCTGTTGTATGATCCAGTGCCCTACAATACGTGTAAGTTGTACAAGGATTCAGGCAATCACAAGATAATTGTCTCAGTTGATTACAATTGTGGAAGATTATTGGTCCTCTACCTCCTCTTCCAAAACCCCCTCTTCCTCAATCTTTGTTAAATCATCCTCATCCTCCTCAAATAAAGTCTCTCTGATTTCTATACTGTGGAATGCCTCCTTCTTTCGTAGTATTTTAATCCTAAATTATATACATATCTGAAGTGTTCTCTCTCATCAAGTTGAATGCGTGATAGTCCTTCTCTTCGTGCCCTACTGACTTGCAAAAGTTACAAAATGAATTTTGGGGCATACTGTGGTATTTCAGCAATAATGGACAATTAGGCGGATGGTGTCCCCATGTCTTGCATATTTCATAGTACCCTCCTACTGATAATGGGTTTGGTTCTCTAGTTGCTAAATATTGTGCAAAGGACGGGCTCTCATCCTTATTGTGGAATTCAATCTGACATATGATACACCAAACATGTTCCCTATTCTCATTTTCTTCCATAAGATTTTCTAATTGGATTGTCAAGGAAAATAACTATGTCTGGACTTGATCCATCCCCCTTCCATCCCCTACAGGATATGCTTCCATCTTCATCACAATCTCTAAAGATCCAGGCTATGATGCAACCTTATTTTGTATTAACATGGACCAAATGTGTGGTAATAGTCCCGCAATAAACCATTCTCTGTGTTGTTGATCCAAAATTTGGAATGTCAATCTACCCATAAAATACTTAAATATTAGATCATAGTACCAAACTGACTTAGTGTGCACTTGTTTTATTTACTTCAACTATGTAATATATTGTGACTCATATTTTAGCTTCTTAATCTATTTTCATAACACTTGTCGAATTTCCGCTAATGTCCTTGCTTGATTTGCAGGTGTAGTACAATGCAGTTTCATGTAACAAGATAATGCACGTCCTCTAAACATCGTTTCCAACTATGCAATATTTTTTTCCTCATCCTGAATATTCTTCATAGCCCAAACTGTCTCACATACGAATAGATTTTTTTCTGGGTCCTTTGACCCAACTCCCTGGAACTGAGGCATTCTCAATGTATTGTCTACCCCTATCATGGCGTTTGGTGTAGTCCCTCCCAATGGTGTTGCTAGTTGATTTTGACTTGATGCACTACTTCCTCTACTCTAGCTACTAGTGTTACACATGATTTTGGTCATCTTGGTGATGTATTAACAATGGTGTACTTAGGTTCCCAACAAGAACTTTCTCCTGAGAAAAGTGGCATTTATCTCCTTCCAGAAAACATATTTTCAAAGTGAGTTCGCAGGCTGCATATGGCCTAGGGTGAAAGAATGACCCATTCTCGCAGGCCACCTTCATCTAGGGTGCGAACTTCTCGCAGGTTGTTCTATACACAGGGTGAGAACTTGTTTTTAAGCTTGGAAAAGAGAAGAAGTCTTGAGGGTTCTAGAAGGGAATCTTCTAGAAAATGAGTTGGCATTTGTATGGTTGTCATTTTACTGGTTTATCTGATTTGGTGGGATCATTCTCATCCATGTAACCATCTCACCATCTCCTATATATTGAAAGGATTCTCATGGAAAAGGTTAAGCAAGATTAATTGAAGAATTGGTGAAGGAATTGTGTGAAGAACCCTGCTTGAATAGAAGTTTGGAGACTCTAGTAGGTCTATCAAGAGGAATTGGATCTTCTTCATGCAAGTACAGAACAAGTGTGTGTGTTGGAACCAAGAGTCACCGAAAGGAAGCTTGCGACATCAAGGCGATCAGGTTGTATCTTCTATTTTCAATTAATATGATACATCGGCATGTCCTTTTTCCATAAAGTCATTCTTACTTTATTGTGTAATTCCTTGATCATATGCATAAGTTGACGATTTAATACATTTTGCTATATTCACTTTGGTTGGTTTGTGTTGTCTTGGTATTCACCTCACGAGAGCACCAGAGCGAAGCGGGGGCAACAAAGACTTAAGGAAGCGATACAAAGGTATGTCACTTGTTCCTCCTTACTAGCTAATTCAATGGTCGTAACTTAGGGAAAGAGTCATGTCCTGTCTTGTTTTGTTCTAGATCCAGGTGGATCTAGGGAGATCTGTTAGTGTCTGTTATCGGACTAATCGGTAGGTGCGGAAACTAACTAATCTCCCTAGAAACACCTAGATCTAGAACAAAACACACCAGAACATGACACTTTCCTTAAGTTTTAAATATTGAATTTACTAACTAAAGAGAGATAGGTGACATACCATTTAAACGCCGCTTCCTCTCGCCATCGCCATCCTAGCTCCATTCTAACGCTCGTACAAGGATGAACCTGCAAAAGAACACAACCAACCAAAGTGATAGAATTAGCATAAACTCAATATAAACCTATGTATGTGATCAAGGAATCATACAATAAAATACAACAAGCTTTATAGGAAAGAATCATATTACTGTATCATATTAAATGTGAAAGAGAGATTACAACCATGGCCTTGATGTCGTAAGGTCCCTTCCAACTATCCTTCGTTCCCCACACATTTCACTCCAAGAATTTTGAGAGCATAGATCTGATAGTATTCAAAATCTATCTTGACAAAGGAAAAACTCAAAACCACTCTAACCAAGCTAATAATTCCAAGCCAAACCCAACTTAGCCCAATCCAAGCTCCAAAAGCTCTAAATCTCCAAGCTAACTTTCTCCATGAGAGATCCTCTCATTTTATAAGATGAAGAGGATAAGGTGAGGAGGTTAGGATGATCCCACTAAATCATGAAAGCAAGTAAGATCCAAACCATTCGAATGCCACCTCACCATGGAAGTTTCTCCTTCTAGACGATTCGAGAAAACACTCATTTTTCCCACATGTAAGCATTCTCGCACCCTGCGTATAAAGTAACTCACGAACCTCTCGCAACCCAGCTATGGTGCAACCTACGAGAATCAAGAATTCTCTCACCCTACCTATATAGCAACCTGTGAGAATCAGACATTCTCGCACCCTGCCTATATAGCAACCTGTGAACTTCCTTTTTTATAGGGTTTTTACAAAGGAGAATGCAACCTCTTTTCTCAGGAAAAGTTCTTCTGCCTTCCTTCTTTAGGAACTCAAGACATTGACCCCTCTAAAGGAAACAAATAGGTTTACATCATTAGCGTCCATAGGGACGATGAAAATAATGTGTAACAGTGTCCGCACCTATTGATTAGTCCAATAACAAAATTGGTGACTCCACTGGGGATGCAACCCATTTTTTAGTGGTTTTTGGTGTTTTTCCTTGGCCATTTTCTCTTGCCTTACATTTCTTCATTTCTATCAATCTCTGATTTTTCAGGAGACCCTGACAGACTCTCTAGGTCCAGAAGTCCCTTCAAAATTTTTGCCTTTTTCCAAAATTTTTTCCTAGTTTAAGGTCTTCTCGCACTGAACCCCTCGCCTGTGAGAACCCCTTGAGTTCGCACTTTGCCTTTCAGTCCAGTGAGAGATTCTCCCACTCTTCTTGAGGCCATATTGCAAGAATTATCCATTCTCGCATTGTACATTACTGACAGCCTGCAAACCCATTTTAAAAATTTTTGGAATTAAGGTTTTTGTATGCTCAGATGCACAGATCTATATGTGTGTCTGAAAAGAACTTCTTGAACCACTGGTTGATTGTTTCTTGACTTCGGATTTTGTGCATGATCAGTCTTTAGAAATCAAAGGCTCTTCTTGTCCATCTTTTTCTCAACTCTCGTCTCTTGACTTTTCTTAGAAAGGATATAATCTCTGATCCTGGAATCTGAGTACTTGTTTGGTTAGGAGCCGATGATCAGTTTGAAAGTTGGGATTGTTTATCTTTCTCATTTTCTCATTACTTGGAATATCATTGTTCTCATGTAGTGGAAAAGGAAAGTCTTTTCTGCTTGTCATTTTTGTCTTCATTGAAAGATTGGTTTGGGTTTTGTTTGTGTCTTTTCGTTAGTTATTGGTTTTCCTTACTTTCACCACCATGGTGTGGTTCTTTTTGCAAAGTAAAAAACATTTTTCTTTTTAAAAGCATTTTCATTTTGAAAATATTGGAAATCAATTGTTGAAATAGAACAGATATAGAATTGCCATTGTTACATGATTCGTTGATATTGCATTTTAAAGGAGCTTGCATATTGTAGTTCAAGATTGTTCCAGAAAACTTCTCTTTCCCTCCTATACATAGGATTCATCGAATGAAAATTGATATCTTTCATTCCTATCTATGCATTGTTGGGTCAGAGTCTCACACAACATCGGCTTCATCTCTATTTCCTTTGAGTAACAACAACCCTTAATAATATTGCGCAATTTTAAAATTTAACGAGTAACTCTTTTCTAGGAATCTATTACACCAACAATTAGCTAGGCTAGAGCTTTGGAATAGGCAAAGAGATACACTCTCCAAAGCACAAAACACACAATAGCATCTTGTGTTAAGGAGTGTCAAATTCCATTTGAAACATTTTGTCCTGGGAATCCCTTCTCACACAAGGGTCAAACTCGAGGTCACATTGATATTGACAGAGTTACTCATCCTGCTTCATTGATATCGGTGTAGATATTGCACGTATTATGGGGGTCACTTGGAGGTATACCCACAATGATGAGTGGAAGCCTATCAAGTTGATTTTGGGCTAGACACCCTTCCCTTGTGTGTGGATCGTACTATCGACTGTCCCCCCAGGATTTATTGTTGTCGGTGGTAACCTTAGCGGCTTATCTTCTTAGGGTCTTACACAAGGTGACTGTGAAGGGGCAAGTCTTCATGGTACCTGGAATCGACGTTGGCCAAACTCACTCAGGATCCTTCAAGGGTATACCCACAATTTTGTGTGGGAGCTTGCACCAGGGTGTAATTCCGTTAAGCAGGTCGTCAACGTAACTTTTCCACCCTAGCCTAGCCCCTTCTCGTCTCATTGTTGCGACGTTGGATTTCATCACCAACTAGTAACTTCAGAATTAGAAGGTCTTGTTTGCTTGGTGTTGTTTCCTAGAATTTTTACTAGCGCATTCTGTTTGTTTACCCAAGTTGACTATAGGATTTTCGTCGTAAATTTGTAACTCGTTCACAATAGACCCTCCACGTCGTTCACGTAGAATGCAGGGCTTACCGCCAAAAAATCTAGAAGGTTATCAACCCTTTCCTACAAGCTCATCAGAGGGATCTCCTCAACAAAGTGAAGTCCAAGACGTCACCACTCCACAAGTAAAAAGAACCGAATCTCTAGAACGATTCTGAATTACCAATTCTCGAGAGGACTTTCGATTTCACCCTGATTCTGAGAGACATATTATACGAGTGAATTATTCTGGAGACTTAGTTGTTTTGTCTTCTGGATCACCAAATGAACCTTTTCCAGGACCTAAGGGCCAATATCCTTTTTGGAATACTAGCGTTTTTAGACGGGATCTCTTTGGTTCAGGAGCAGGCTTTGATATCACCATCTCACCTGCATTCCCCGAAACCTCTGACCCAGACACAATACCTTTTACCACTGCATATTATTTTCCTGGAACAGACACTCCGCGAGCCGACCACATCTTGACCCTCCCTTTACAAATGGTCCATTACATAGATACTACGAGTATTCACACCGAGATTACCACAACTAGTCAAGCCCCCATTGGCACACTGCTTTCACCCAGTGTCACCCCGACACTTCCAACGGGATACCGTGCATTGAATGCTTCTATTTCCACTCCTATGCAAACCCCATCCAGAAGTCCTGGTGGTCCCTCTTCTTCTAGGCACTCTCCTCTCGGTTTCATTCCAACACTTCATCAACCCCCTTTCGAAGGACCTTTTCCATCCTCTATCAATGCCACCAATCCTAGTGGAACCATTCTGTCGTTCACACCAAATTACTAGATTCCTGTTGGTGGACAATTTCACTAAGGAGGTTTGACTCAACCCCCCCTTGTAGGGAAAATTCCTATTGGAACACAACCCACAATTGGAAGACAACCCCCACCAAACCCACCCTATGGACAAAACATACCTCCATCCTTGGCCCAGTATTGGAATCATCTAATACAACTTAATCCTCAATTGACTGGGGGGAAACATCCTCAAGTTACCTCCGTTCTACCCACTAGTATAGGCCAACCATATCCAGGTACCTCCAATCCTATTTGGGAATTGAATGCTCAAACAACCACCGAATCTACCTGGGTATTTGCATTATATGCATACTGCTTATGGTCCCACTAGTTTGCCGATGGGACTCCCTCCCCAAAGCCACCAGTACCTGTATGTGAATAGACAGTTACCCTTCTTAGCCACTTTGGATCTTCCAGATCTGTCAAGGATTTTAAGTGATCCGATCCGTCACTATAGTCTGACATCCCTATATTCGATGGCAAAGCGGGAGAGGACCTAAACAACCACGTCATGACGTTTCACCTCTGGTGCTCATCCAACCCCTTGATGGATGACTCTATACGTTTACGTCTTTTTCAATGAACTCTCACAAGTTCTGCTACGAAGTGGTATACAGAATTACCATGAGGTTTCTTCATCGACTTCAACACCCTAGCTATGGATTTCCTCACCCACTACCAGTTACCGATCCATTACAAAACATGGACCGATATTTTGAGTTCTTTCAAACAAAACAAAGCCACTCATATATCTGATCACATTCATGAGTGGCGACAGAGACGGCATCTCATCAAACTCGAACTTCATGATCAGTTGCTGGCAGAGTGGTTCACGAAATCATTTGTGAATGACATCGGTTGTGACATCGCCATGGGTGGAGTTTTCATGGAATAACAGGCCATAATTCATGCTCAATACCTTGACCTCATTTACTCACAAATGGGTACTCTTTACGACTTACTCCCTGATGCACCTTGTCCTTTCACTTCCGCCACCTCAACTACTCCAGTTGCTTCTCATGTAGCCGATGATGTGATTGGCACTTTCCATGCCCAACCACATTCCACCTCGAGCAACAACCCCAAACCCACGTCTTCTAATGTTCAAAATGATCTGTCTCCTACCCCTCCCACCGGCAAGACTTCTGAGGTAAATGTGGTTCAATCTACCCCAGCCGGTTAAAAAAAATCCAGAAAGGGAAAGGGTAAGAATAAGGAAGACACAAATACTTCACAAGCAGAGAGAGACAAAACTCCACCTGTTGATGATAGGGATAAGCGCAAACCTCAATACCCTTGTCTTATCTGTGGTGATGATCACTACACAAAGGATTTTCCACGACGCACTGAGGTTACTAAGTTCCTTCAAGCGGCCTCGAAACCACCCACTCCGACTTTTTCGTCCCAACCCTTCCCCTCTCAACAACAGTCCCAATTGGTCATTCATGACCAACCTTCACCTTCCACTACTTCCTATGTATTAATGTGTACTAGAGATTCAAAGAAGAATGACATCGGACTTACCAATCGATCCAAAGATTATTCTCCCTCTAAAGAGAAGGTTGATGTTATACCTCCTTTAGTGGTCCAATCCTCTCCCATGACTCCACCTACCAATGGTCCTCTTCATCTCAAACGACCGAGCCTCGACACAATTCTTTGTCCCCCTCCAAAGGGCGTCGTTCGGAAATCAACTTTCAATCCTCATGCTCGTGCTTCCCAGAACTATAGCATTTTTGAAGATCTGGTCCAAGCACCTTCCGCGATGTCATCCCTCGAAGTCCTTCAAAGTTGTCCCACACAACGAAAGGCACTATTGAAAGCTATCGATGGAATTGGCCAGATAAACACGAATTTAATAATTTTTGACTTGGAAAATCACATTCCAAGGTTACCCCCTCAACTCACATTCCAAATCCAAGTGATTGTCTCCGACAAAAAAATTTGTAGAACCATTATCGACGAGGGTTCCTCGACATGTGTCATGTCCATTACCCACTGGAAATCCATCAGCTCTCCCTCTTTGACTGAATCCCATAACACACTCAAAGCCTTCAATGGCTCCATTTTTAAGCCTTACGGTGTCCTTCCTTCATTGCCAATCACGCTAGAAGGCAAAATGATCCAAGTCGAAGTGGAAGTCTTTGACGCTCCTCTTGATTACAATCTTCTGCTTGGCCGTAGCTGGATCGATTCCATGTGCGCAGTTGTGTCGACTCTTTTTCATGTTTTACATTTCCCACATCAAGGAAAGGTAATTACCATCAACCAATTAGCCTTCTTTAACTCGGATACGCATACTAGCAACATATCGTTCATCGCCAAAACCCCACTGGGTTACGAAAACGTCAGTGTAGGTCTTCTCAAAGACTCTTCGTTAATGGGTACCTTCCCCATTCCACCACCCGATGTTCTACACTCATTTGTGGCTTCAATCAACATGATCTCCACCTTGATTCACGGAACCCTTGCATCTCATGACCCATGGATGGTACCCGACCCCAGTGATCATATTCGTTATGGTGATGAAATGCATTTAAGTCCAGTTGAATCCACCTATCAGGCCATTCAATCGACAACCCCTTCTACCCTCTCTCTTGGTGATTTATCTCCAGATTCTTTTCGCATCATTTTTCCCATGGACAAGAAGATTATGTCTATCATGGAAGACACCCCTTGGAACGATGGACATCACCGTTCCATCCTCTTCTTGGAACAACACACCATTGAGAGCTACCAATGGATCTCGACCCCGTTGACCATTGTTGTCATTTCAACCATTCCCGAGTCCACACATGATGTGTTTTCCGAAGGGAACATAAGAAATATCTCACCCACTATTCCCCTCGACATATCCATCAAACCTGAAATTGTCAAAAATGTACATATCGGAGCTTCATGTTCCCCTGATGAAATATTCACTTACAAGCCACTTTTCAAAGAATTTCATGACGTCTTTGCCTGGAGCTATGAAGAAATGTCAGGTATCGACCCCGAGATTGTGATACATGAGATTAAGACATACCTAGATGCTAAACCTATCCGGCAACGCCTTCGTCCAGTTCACCCACGTAAAGCGGTTGCTATTAAGCTTGAAGTCGAGAAAATTCTCAAAGCCGTTTTTATTTACCCGGTGGTCCTCACTAACTGGGTTTCCAATATTGTCCCGATCGACAAGAAACAAGGCACAATCCGCATATGCGTTGATTATGGGGATATTAACAAAGCTTGTCCTAAAGACAACTTTCCTATTCCCTTCGTCGATGAGATTGTCGACGATTGCACCGAAAGCGAAATCTTCTCTCTGATGGATGGTTTCTCCGGATATAATAAAATCAATATTGTTCCCGAGGATCAACACAAAACCTCTTTCATTTGTCCTTGGGGCACTTTCGCCTATCGAAAACTTCCTTTCAGTCTAAAGAACGCTGGCACAACTTTTCAACGCACTATGTCTTATTCCTTCCATGATATCAAGCACATTGTGCAACCGTATCTTGATGACTTACTCGCTCATTCCATGCATTGGGTCGATCATCCAATCCACCTCCGAGCCATTTTCCTCTGCTGTCGGTTTTACCATATACATATGAATCCTCACAAATGCGTTTTCTGCATAGAATCTAGTCGACTTCTAGGCTTTATTGTTTCACGTCAAGGGATCAGGGTATATCCTTTAAAGGTTGAGGTGATTTTCAGTTTCCCTCCTCCTTCTACACTTCACCATTTACAAAGTTTGCAAGGGAAAGCAAACTTTCTTTGTCGTTTCATCCCAAACTACGTCGAGATAACTCTTGGATTTACGCGACTACTAAAAAAGGGGACTGAGTTCGTATGGGATACCATCGCAAAAAAAGCCTTCGAATCTTTGAAACTGTCCCTGACATGTGCTCTGCTTCTCTTCCCCCCCGATTATAGTTGCAATTATTTCCTCTACCTCGCAGCCTCAGATTACACCATCGCTATGGTTCTCGTCTAAGAAGATGATTCTCACGATGAACATGTTATCTATTACTTGAGTCGAAGTCTAACGCCTACCGAAACCAAGTATTTACATGTCGAAAAACTAGGCTTGGTAGCCGTCCAAGCAGTTCAACGTTTCCAGCACTATATCCTCTCTCGCAAGACTACGATAATTTCTAACTGCAACCCTATGCAACACATTCTCACACGTCAATTGCTAGGGGGAAAATACTCCAAATGGATCGGGATACTCCAGGATTTTGACTTGGAATTCGAACGAGCTAAGTCCAAGAAGTCCTTAGTGTTTTCCGAATTGATATGCGACTTTCCCTACTCTGAAATGGAAAATGTAGCAGCTGATTCATTACCCGATGAATCCATTTTCCTAATTAGTTTCGATGATCTTTGGTATGGCGATATCATCATATATCTCCAAACCCAGACTTTCTAGAACAATTTGTCTAGTACCGACCGACATCGAATACGCTACTAATCTCGTCAATATATTATCCTCGGGGATACTCTTTATCTTCATGGGATTGACTTAGTTTTTCAATGCTGCCTCACGTTCGACGAAGCCGAGAAATCCTTAAATGACTGCCATTCTAGAGCCTGTGGTGGTCATATGTCCGAGTATGCTACTACCTAGAAGATCTTACGATCAGGATATTTTTGGCCTTCTTTATTTAACGATTTCATAATCACCGTCCAAAAATGCCATGCTTGCCAGACCTATAATCATAAGATAAGATCACATCCTGCTCCTCTTCAACCTGTGGTCTCCGTTGGTCCCTTTGCGAAATGGGTTATCGATTTCATGGAATCTCACCCCCACTCGGTCGAGGGGTATGGATACATTATTGTAGCCGTAGATTATTTTACGAAATGGGCTGAGGTGAATCCGACATTTGACAATACTGGAAAGACCACAACATTATTCATTTTCAATCACATCATAGCTCGTTTTGGTGTTCCTTAGGCTATTGTCACTGATCACAGTAGCCACTTTAGAAACTTCATGATGTTCGAACTCACTGAAAATTTGGGTCTTCTCCATGAAAACTCAGTGCCCTATTACCCACAAGCCAACGACCAAGTCAAAGTGATTAATAAAGTTCTCATAACCATGCTTCGACGAATGATAGGGATTCACAAAAAAAGTTGGCACACAATGTTTTTTTCATCATTGTGGGCTTACCGGACGTCCTTTAAGTACGCTACTGGGTTTACACCTTTCTGGTTAGTCTATGGTCTAGAAGCCATCCTCCCGATTGAATGTGAGATACCCTCCTTAAAACTAGTCGTCGAACTCCTACCAAACACTTCTACAGAGGAAGAACGTCTGTTGTATCTCATGCGATTAGATGAAACTTGACACGATGCTAACCTAGTCATATAAGCCCAAAAGAAATGTGTCAAGGCCCAATATGACAAACATGTCAAACCTCACGTTTTCTCCAAAGGAGATCTGGTTCTCCTCTATGAACAAGATCGAGATATGCTAGGAGATGGAAAATTCGAGGCCATGTGGCAAGGTCCTTATATCGTTAGACGAGTTTTGGATAAAGGATATTACGAGTTAGTAGATTATGATGGTATCCCTTTGGGTGAACCGAGAAATGGGTTGTACTTAAAGAAGTACTATGCATAAGATCACCTGTGCACAAGTACTTGTATTTTATTGTATCATACTTCTTGTGTTTTACTGTAGTATGCTTTTTCGTTATCTAGTCTCTGCCCTTATGTTACGTTGTGTTTGGTTTCCATAGGTCGAAGTCTTCACTACCCCACATTGGCTTCGCTGATGGCACTAGCCATAGTACTTAGAACCTTGCTTCTACTGTGTGGGCAATTTACACCCCTACAAACGAACTTATCACTCTACGAGGTGTGTACCTCGGCCGTGCGACCAACAATATTGCAAAGTATAGCACCGTTATCAAATTGTTGATTGATGCTATCTCGCTCGGTATCCATCACTTGGTTGTGCGACTTGATTTGTAACTCGTAGTACTACAGTTAAGTAATGTCTATGCTAGTCGAAGTCCTACTTTGTTATGGGTATATTTGTGATTTCGCCTCTTGGAACGTTATTTTGATTATATTGAGTATCAACATATTCCCAGATGTCTAAATACATTAATTGATGCATTAGCTAACTATGTATTAGACAGACATTTGGGTCATTTATAAATCAATCACATCACAAGTATCACACAACACAAGATAAGTCGGTAGAAGTCGTATGTATATATAACGATCAAAACGTTTTTTACAAAAAAGTTCTGTCCAAGGACCAAAATTTCAAAATCTCAAGCTCATAGCTTCTACAAAGTGACGTCATGGATGACCTTAACGATAAAAAATGACTACCTGGGCAACCCTATGAAGTATTCAGCTAATAGACTCTGACACCCCCACTGTATAATGCTAATAACATCACGAGACCTCTCCAAGAGGCATGTCTGGAATGTCTGCAGTCAAACCCTCTAAGTTTTGTTCCACTGCCTCATAATATTCAGTGTCCCATCGTGGAACTGGAGCCACCTCTCCTCATCACTGAATAGGAGAAGTACCTGGAGGTCGATAAGGCCCCATGTCTGTGTCATCAAAAATGAATTTTTGTAATTAGACCTTGGACAAACATAAAAACATTTGCATATGATAAAATTCACAAAAGCACTTAAAAAGTAAAAAATGTGTACTTCTTACCTAGATCTGCCCACTGAGCGTCCTTAGGTAGGGCCAAGTCCGGATCCCCTCAGAATTCCAACCCGGCATAGGCATAATCATCGACCATCAACATATGTGTTCGCAACCAGTCAAAGAAGGAATCATTGTATTTGATGATTGGTCCAACTACATGTTGGGCCATGAGGTTACACCACCTCAGAATCCTCGGATCCTGTAGAGTCGGTAAACCCCACTCAACCTACAACCTCAGCAAGGGAAGCCTATCAAGAAAGAAGGAAACCAACAACGACCCATACCTAAATTGCTTCAGGTCGCCTCTCCTACATTTAGTCAACTGCCTCTTCACGCTATGAAGGACTTCATCTGACCAGTTAAAGACCCGAGGCTCAATACACTCTATGGCGTACTGAAAATATCTCTAGAGAGCCATGTGTGGAGTAGCGCTCCCAACCATACAAGCAATGGTGAAAAATATAGTGTGAAGGGTCAAATCCTGGACCCCCCAAATGACCACTTTTCCTTTGCTTCTTTCTGCCTCTGGAACACAGTACTGACGACAATATTCACTCATAGGTAGCCCACCACCTCGGCTACCAGTCAAGCTAGCATGGTACCCATGCCATGATAGTCCTGTCAGGAAATAAATGTCCTCAATATCCAAGGACAATGTGTGGACCCCTACATAGAATACTTGTTGGTCCATGTCCCACATATGAATGAGGTACTCCAACAACCTGACTTGGCCCCTCATACCTGGGATCCGAAAGAATTTCAGAAGACCACAGTCTCACAAAGTGGAAATGGTGCCTAGGTTATTCCTGGTAATAGCATCATCTTCTTCATGCTCTCTTTCACGCCATTCTAGAACCATGGTGACGACCAAATGCCTGCACAAGAACCATAAGAAGAAGGTCAACAACTCTCTTCAAGCCTTGGTACATTTTTCATTAAGCAAACATCAAAGAAAATTTTCATTTTGCAGTTCTCGTAGGTGCCCCTTTATCACAGTGCAAGGTTCTCGCAGGTGCCTTTGGGGCCACCTGCGAGAATCATTCATTCTCATAGGTCCCATGTGGCTAGCCTGTGAGAATTCATGAGCGCAAATTTTATCCCTAAAACAAGCTTAAAAACTTGAAATTTACCAATGAAAACAAAAAATTGAACCATGAAAATATAGAAGACAAGGAGCTTACCTCACTGGCAGAGACAGTTCGCCAAATGGTTGTTCGTACCTTCCACAATCGAGCACCAAAATTCAAGGGCAAAAAAGGGGGTTTTGGGCTAAAATCTTGGCAAAGTTACAATGACTATGGTAAAATAACTTTTACCCACTTATATTTACTTTTTACCATTTTTGTTGGTTTTTATAATTGTTTTATTTTATCAAACCTAATGCCTAATACCCCTATGAGTACGACTTTTTGCAGACAAGATGACTTCAACGTCCATATGCAGGGATACGTATATTTTTCTCTTTTTCATCGCATGTTTAAGTTGGTTTTTTATGGTTTTTAGACAAAACCTCGAGCTTGGTCTTTGTTCATTCTCACGCTCGAAAATACATGAGAACGTAATCGAGCACACTTTTATCACTTTTTTTGGGCTCAACAAGGTTATACAAAAAAGGAACCTCCTAGAGTCCTCTTTAAGCTCTTTTTAGATTCTCTAAACATGGAAAGATTTCCGAGCGATCTTGCTATTTTCACGCTCATTAAAGTATTTGAAGAAAGAATCTGTTGGGCGGTAATTTATCTCTTTTTCGGTCTCATCAGACTATTTTATGAAAAAGGTACTGAGAGAGTTCTCTTTTGAGTGTTTTTCCACACTCTATAAATCATGAAAAACCTTCGAGTTTTCTATCTTTGGACTCGTTAAACAAACATCAAAAGACCCATCATGGGACTGAACCACTCCTTCCTAGGGTTCATTAAGAATACTCCGAAGGACTCATCCAAAGGATGAGCTTACATCAACAAGCATATGTTATCCTCCTCAATCTTGCATAAAAATAAAGAGGTACTCCCCAGAAATGGTGGGGGAAAATTTGGGAAAGGGATATGTTTTCGTATTCATATTATTGGCAGTAAGTGTCGCTCTTGAACATGACACCCCCCTATTCATTATCTAAAGCCGGTTTGGGAAATCCATTTATATTTCATTCGACTTGCTACAAGGTCATATCCTGAGTCGTCTCTGAGTTTGTGCTACCAAATCATTGGTCGTGTCATTCATATGTTCAAGAGAAGTTCATTTGAAACCTCTATTGAGTCGGTCAGCCGCAGTTGTCCATTCTCTCCGTGTCGGCCTTCCCTGTGTCGAGTTCAACTTACATCATACTCTATTTCTCCTTCAAAATCCGTTACTCATTTCGTGTCATAGATGGGGGATACATCAAGGCCCTCCTGTGATGAGTTTTGTTCCATTGACTCTGTCTCATTATCCGGAAACAAGACTTAGAAATTATTTGGTGCCTTGGAACTTGCATGCCTCAATGGCAGGTTTCCTCGCTTTCAACAGTGGGTTTTCATTATTGACCCCTGATCAGGAGATTTTGTCGAATGTTTCACCTCAAATCATTTATTCACATTTGGTGGATTTTACTAGTGTACCTTGGGAGTCATTGACATTAAAGGTGATTTCCCTCGCACTTGTTAACGGTTTCATCAATGACCGGTAATCTAGTGGTTTCTACCATGTTTGACTTCAGCACATGTAATCACATGGTTAGATTCATACTTTCAGGTGACGGGATTGAATACCCTAGGTCTCATCTCTTTGATCCAGGCTGCAATGGAATATGTATAATTTGCTGACACATAGATCCACTTTGTATGTCTTGTGGCTATGTCGTCTTAATTTGAATCTTCTTGCATGGATCCACAGTGTATTCTTGGTGGCTATGTGATATTTTGACGGCATGGATCCACGGTGTATGATTGGTGGCCATGACTTATGTTTATGATGTCATCTGTCTGTGATCTGAGTATGGGAATTCCTACCTCAGAACTAGTATGATATTCTACAGATGCTTGGTTGTTTGCAGGTTTCCGATTAGGTGTGCTCCTGGTTTCTGACACACACACGTAGTTTACAAAGTATTTTTGGTGTCACTGATTCCGGCCTCATACTTTGGGGGGCATTCTGTTACACGTGATTTTGGTCATCTTGGTGATGTATTAACAATGGTGTACTCAGGTTCCCAACAAGAACTTTCTCCTGAGAAAAGTGGCATTTATCTCCTTCCAGAAAACATATTTTCAAAGTGAGTTCGCAGGCTGCATATGGCCTAGGGTGCAAGAATGACCCATTCTCACAGGCCACCTTCATCTAGGGTGAGAACTTCTCACAATTTTCTCTATACACAGGGTGTGAACTTGTTTTTAAGCTTGGAAAAGAGAAGAAGTCTCGAGGGTTCTAGAAGGGAATCTTCTAGAAAATGAGTTGGCATTCGTATGGTTGTCATTTTATTGGTTTCTCTGATTTGGTGGGATCATTCTCATCCATGTAACCATCTCACCATCTCCTATATATTGAAAGGATTCTCATGGAAAAGGTTAAGCAAGACTAATTGAATAATTGGTGAAGGAATTGTGTGAAGAACCCTGCTTGAATAGAAGTTTGGAGACTCTAGTAGGTCTATCAAGAGGAATTGGATCTTCTTCATGCAAGTACAGAACAAGTGTGTGTGTTGGAACCAAGAGTCACTGAAAGGAATCTTGTGACATCAAGGCGATCAGGTTGTATCTTCTATTTTCAATTAATATGATACAACGACATGTCCTTTTAACATAAATTCATTCTTACTTTATTGTGTAATTCCTTGAACATATGCATAAGTTGACGATTGCATACATTTTTCTATCTTCACCTTGGTTGATTTGTGTTGTCTTGGTCTTGACCTCACAAGAGCACCGAAGCAAAGCAGGGGCAACAGAGACTTAAGGAAGCGATACAAAGGTATGTCACTTGTTCCTCCTTACTATCTAATTCAATGGTCATAAATTAGGGAAAGAGTCATGTCCTGTCTTGTTTTGTTCTAGATCCAAGTGGATCTAGGGATATCTGTTAGTGTCCTCACCTACCGATTAGTCCAATAAAAACTATTATTTTGTCTTCCTCTGCTAACTATAAGTTCTTTTGACAAATATTCAATTATTATCTCAGATCTAGGTGATGCACATAGGGTCGTGGGTTCGATGTAGGATCCAGCCTGAGTAGGACATAAAGTCTCTTCTGTTATAGGAATGAACCGAGGATTCTCTCCCTCTCTTTCCATGCCTTATATTTCTATGATCTGGACTATTGTGCAGGGTTCTCTCCTCTCATACTCACTGCATGAATCTCCTTTCTCAGCCCCAGTTTTCAACCTCTTGTATCTTCTTCCACTGTGCAGTACTCCAAACTCTTCTTCTTCTTTTGATACACCTTCTTAATTTAAATTATCCCCTAGCCAACCCCTATTTCCCCTATGTGCATGAAGCACCATAGTAATCATATTCTGTCATCATCACACATTTTTCACACAAGAACATCTTTATCTAGGTACCCAATTCTTTCATAAACCTTTCTCATTGACCCATGAAGAAATCCCTTTCTACGACACTATACAATTGGGTACAATCTACTACAAATTCCATAATATAACCCTCTAGTTGTTACACATTATTTTCTTCATCCCTATGACCGTTAATGATGTAAAACTATCCATTTTCTTAGGAGGTATCAGTGGCTTGAATTCCTAAGGAAACAAGGGAGAATAATGTTTCCTGAGAGATGAAGTTGTATTTTCCTTTGTAAAAAACCTAGTAAGGAGGATCATCCCACACTTCCCATTTATAGGGGTGCGACAATCCCAGATATTTGCATGTTGTACTAAACTTGGCCTGCAATGTCATTGCACTCTGCTAAGTTCTAGGGGTGCGACAATTTTCGTACGTGGGAAAAATGAGCATCTTCTCAATGCTTCTAGAAGGAGAAGCATTTTTGGTGAGGTGGCCTTCAATGGGTTTGGATCTTACTTGCTTCTTTGATTTAAGGGGATCAACCTAACCTCCTCACCATATCCTCTTTAGCTTATAAAAGGAAAGGATTTCTCATGGAGAAAGTTAGATTGAGCTTGTAGATTGGAAATTTGGCTTGAGATTGTTAGCTTGTTTAGAGAGGATTTGAGATTTTCTTTGTCAAGATAGATTGTGAGTGAATTTCAGATCTATAGTCACAGAATCCATGGATCAGAAGTGTGTGGGAAGCAAGGGACTATTGGAAGGGACCTTAAAACATCAAGGCCTCGGTTGTATTCTCCTTTTCATATCTTTAATATAGTGATATATTTATTTCCCATAAAACTAATCTTGTTTTATTGTATGATTCCTTGGTCACATACATAGGTTCTTGTTGAGTGTATTTTGTTGTTTTCACTATGGTTGGCTTGTGTTCTCTTGTAGGTTCAATTTCATTGGAGCATTGGAACAGAGCTAGGATGGAAATGGAAAGAGGAAACGATATGTTGTCTATCTCTTGTTAACTAGTAAACTCAATAATTAGAACTTAGGGAAAGTCTTATATTCTGTTATGTTTTGTTCTAGTTTCAGGGTGAAACTAGGGAGATCTGTTTATGTCTGCATTTACCAATTAATCCTATAACACTAGTATGCTATTCAACCATAAATCAAATGCACGAGAAGTAGTATTTCTTACAAAATTCAATTGTCTTACAAGCTCAGGGATCTATTTTCTTAGAGCTATAGTTTAGTAACTTCCAATATTCTCCACTAACCATTCTAACCACTCAGCTAAAATATTCAAAAATTCGCCGAAGAAAATCTCATCTAGATCTGTGTACACATACCTTTGCAACCATTGTTTGTTGTTGATCGGAGGGTTTCCATTCTCTCTTTGGGAAAATTCTAGGTCCTTCTTTTCCATCCATTCAAGTATATCTCTCTTAGTCGATCTCCAAAACATTCCCTCAATTACTGATTTTGGGTCCCAACAATGGAACCATTTGTTGGTGCGCAGTTATAAGACCCTAGGTTCAAGTTATTCAACCAACAAAACACTTTATATACCAACCCTTTTGGCATCACCTGCATGCAAGAGAAGTCTCATTCGAGGCATATACTGGGGCTATATGAACCAAGTTTTTGCAGGGATGAGAGGATGTGAGGATATCAACATAATGAATAATACTTATTCACCATGTGTGCATTATCCTTATTTAACATTCTTTCATCAATAAAAAAACCCTATGTGTGGCTTCCATTAACTAACAATTCACTTCTTTTACCAAAAAAATTGTGCATCATTAACCCATCCAAGATTCATTTAGTACCCTAAACCCTAGTATGCATAAAGAATATAATATAGATCATGACATAACCAATCCACTGAATCACTAATTATTATTTTGTATCAATCATATGTTAACATATCTATACTAATAATGCATAAACATAACATCCACAAATAATCACATCAAAAAACACATTAAACATAGTATTTTAACATGGTTCACCCAATCCTTAGTCTACATCCACAATGACTGGATTCTTATATTAATCTTTGTGCAATAATGACCTCAGGCCTACACACTACGCTTACAAAGTTATAACATATTATATTCCCCAAACCCGCCTAGCCACTCTGCAATGCAAGCCAATCTTTACATAAACCCTCCTCGTCCATCATGAGTAACCTAATCTCTTACTCTCAACAATAGCCTAATCTCTTCCTAGCATCCAACCTCACATCTCTTGACCCTTTACATATTTATACATAGAAATAGGGATAAAAACCCTAATAATAATTTATCCCCAAAAATCCTAATGGGTCATAACCGTTTTTTCTTCTTTAGCGTCAATCTGTTGCTTTCCCTTCTTTTGCGCTACAAAATGCACCATTGTTGCATGCTCTAGTCCTGCCTTTTACTCTTTCCTATTCTATGGTTGAATTCCCAAAGCTTAGTTTTTCTCATCCAAAATGTATGTCCAACAATGGGCATTGTTAGGGTACGTTTTGCAATGGTTGTGGGTCTTCAGTCCTTAGACATGATTGAGAGAGGAAAACCAATCCTTAGGTCCTAAAGGAAGCTTCTAGGCATCTAGGTTAGTCAATGATATGTTGACCCACCATAGAGGACCTCTTAATGGTATCATTGGTCTCTAGATGGAGATGATTAGAATTATGAGTTTTTGAATATTGAGTATGAGTCTATAGAACTTGGATATGGTCAAGGAAACAAACCCAAGATTTAGGACCTAGAAGAATCTTATAGGATTTTGGGGCCAAGAATGGCACTTTAAACTACCATAAATGACTTAGTGCATCTTTTACCTCTAACTAGGTATGCAGGTACCACTAGAATTTTTTAGCATTGGGTTTGGCTCTTAGGGCCTTGGACATGGCCAAGGGAGGAAACATGATCATTAAGCAATAAAGGAATCTTCTAACCATCTAGGGAAAAGAAGGATACCTTGAACAACTGCACATGACCACTTGAGGGTATGATTGTCCTATTATTATGGATGTCAGTGCCACAAGGTTGTTTTGAGCAGTATGCATGTGTACAAAAACATGAAAGTAAACCAATATAAGATAAAAAAAAGTCATTTAAAACAAGAGTTAACTTGGCACATGATTCTTGGGAATGGATCAGTTTGTCCATCCAAGTGGACACAGTTCATCACTCTTAGAAAACAACAACTTGTAGAAACACAACAACGTTATAATTGATTTCTCATATATAAATTAGACATTTGCAAAAAGAACAAAATTATAAAGCCTTCTATATTTAATATTGTAATGAACACGTTTTAATCATATGCACTCATGATGTGTTAGGGTCCTAACCCGCACATAGGTAGATCAATATATTCGGATGTAATAAAGGTCAATACTAATAAGTCCTTTCAATAAAACAGAATAAGGCGGATGCAAGAAGACCTAATAGAAGCTTCCACTTATAGAAGGATCTTCCTCTAGATGCTTCTCTTGATATACATATTTAGTATAAATAAGGGTCGAGGGTATGAAAACCCTAGCTTGGAGATTATTGTAATAGAGCGTTGCTCAATTGGGGGTTTCCCCCTCGAATAGGCATGTGAACATTGCTTTATGAATCAAAGTGTTATTTTTGTTGTTGTTCTTATATCATTTCTATGTTATTTTGGAGATTATGCTGGATATATTACTGTTATTCTACCATTTCTAGCATTTTATTTATGTTCTGCATATTTATTATATCTGGTATCTTGCAAGTGGTATCAGAGCACTTTCCTTGGCAGAAATTGTGGGATTTTTTTTCCAGGGTAGAGATGTATTCCGACATCTTTAAGCCATAGAGATCTGTCATTATGCACATAAACCCACAGTTGAGGGATTCATACACGCAGGAAATACAAGTGGTTCTTAATCGCACATTTGTTGGCCACCCTTGTAGCCTCTGTTGGTACCCCTTCGAGTGGTAGCACATCAAACAACACCTGTGTATGGATCAGCCTAGATTTCCTAAATCCCTCTTTAGATAAACCTATCAGCCACCAGACTGCTATAGTGTCACCAAGAACAACACTAGGGAAGATACTCTCTAGTACCTAGGTAGTCAGGTAGTATGGCTAAGGGTATGGTCTATCCTCCTTAGTTAGTTCCCTAAGATATTGGTCCGAGTACTACTTTTGGACCCCGCACATATATCAGAGAGCTATAGCACAAGGAAAACCCTTGTCTGTAGAACCCTTGAATACCTAACCCTTGGGGGACAGAAACATAAAAAAATTAAAGCAAACCAAATCTATTGTTGCGCAACTGTGTTTGGGTTGCCAAGTAAATACACATCTCTTTCTGGTTAAGCATTTGGGGATTTCATCACTGCAGTATTCTTCAGACCAGAGTATAACTCCACAGGTGTAAAAAAAAAAAATTAAAAGAAAAAAAGTATGGAATTTTTTTCACCATTATTTGAGACCTATTCCATTGGATTCATCTCTTCGCCCTTATCACATTCATTCATATCATTTTTTGGAAAAATGTTTGACCCCACTTGCCCCTTTTCATTTCACCCATCCTCATGGCCCATACCCGTATACAAGACCTGGAAGCTCGCTTCAACACCATGCAATCTGGTTTCCTCGAAACCCAGAAAGAAGTGAAACAACACAATGCTACTGTTGCCTGCATCGATTCATCCATCAATGCTACCCTAAATACAACCATGCAGTCCTCAATGGAGGAAGTCAAACAAGAACTGACCACCCATCTTGAATCTATCCTTGCATCACTCTACACCAAACTAAAGATCCCTACAGATGACCATTTCTCTAAATCACCTCCAAAGAATGAAGGTGAAACTTCCTCCCATTCCCATATCTTTCAGTCCCATCACTTTCAACATGACATACACCTTACACGGGTGGACGTGACCAAATTTGATGGCTCGAACCCCACTAGTTGGGTAACCCAAATGGAACATTATTTCTCTTTATACGGAATTACAGATGACTTGGCCAAAGTCTTGTATGGTGTTCTCCATCTAGATCAAGAACATTGGCAATGGTGGCAATGGAGAAAAACTTCCCGTCAAGGGTATATTGCTTGGACCCGATTTGTGACTAAGATTTATGAATTCTTTGACATGGACACCAACCATTTGAGTCATTTGACAAAGTTGAAACAATCCGGAACAGTAGAAAACTTCATAGTTGCCTTTGAGCGCCTGGCTTTTCGAACAGAGGGAATGACTGATGCTTTCTTTCAAGAGTGTTTTATCAGTGGCCTCAAGGAGGAGATTCGGGCCCATGTCCTCATGGATATACCCTTGACTTGGGTGGAGGATACTAAAAGAGATAAAGAAGCACAACATGTGGTATCATCTCAAAAATGAAAACCCTCCTTTATCCCTCGCCCTAAACCCGTCACTCCCACTACTCCCTCGGCCCCATTAAAAATCCAAAAATTGATGAGGGTTGAAATGGATGAATGCCAACTCAAAGGCCTTTGTTATAATTGTGTTGAAAAATATTTCCTAGGCCACAAGTGTAAGGAACAAAAGATTTTTATGGCCATCTTTGAGGATATTTCAGAAGAGGATGTTGAAACTCCCCTTGTGTTTGAGTCACCTGAAATCACTGACATAACCCCTCCCTTAGACCCTCTCGAAGTAGAACCTATCATTTCCCTCAATGCTCTCACTGGATTTTCCACTCCCCAAATACTCAAGTTAATCGGTTACATCAATCATCGGAAGGTCATCATTCTGGTTGATAGTGGAAGCACCCATAATTTTATTTATCACTGCATTGTCCAAGAAACTCATTTCTACATCCATGTTGTCAACAATTTCCAAATCATGATTTCTAATGGTGGTTCCATGAAATGTGGAGGGCGTTGTGAAAATGTGTGTCTCCAAATCGATGACTATCACCTAAAATCCCATATGTTTGCTATCGACATGGGTGGTTGTGACATTATGTTGGGTGCAGACTGGCTAAGAACTTTGGGTCCCATTCTCATGGATTTTAAGGCATTAACTATGCAATTTGATCAGGAAGGCCACCAATATAAATTCCAAGGCATCACTACTGGTTCACCTGAGGTCATTAGTTCCCATCGCATGGAAAAGCTGCTAAAAAAAAGTCATTCTGGTGTCATTTCCCAACTCCATGCCATTCAAGCCACAAAGACACCCCCGGTGCCACATGACCTTTAAGCTCTCCTTTCTAAACATAAAATGGTATTTTCCACTCCCCAAGGCCTCCCTCCTTCCCGCGGTGTTCATGATCATTCCATTCCCCTTGTACCTGGAATCCTTCCTCCCAATATCCATCCATATCGCCACCCCTTTTCACAAAAAAATGAAATTGAGAAAATGGTCTAGGAACTCCTTAATGTAGGTGCTATCTACCCTAGTATGAGCCCTTACTCTTCTCCTGTAGTCATGGTGCTAAAGAAATAAGGTTCTTGGAGAATGTGTCCTGACTTCCATGCCCTCAACAAACCGACCATTAAAGACAAATTTCCCATTCCTTTCATTGATGACCTCCTAGATAAATTGAGTGGCGCCCAATTCTTTACTAAACTTGATCTTCGCTCGCGCTATCACCAAATACATATGAAAGAGGAAGACATTCCCAATATGGCCTTTCGCACTCATGAGGGCCACTATGAGTTTTTGGTCATGCCCTTTGGCTTGTGCAATTTCCCCTCCAACTTCCAAAGCCTCATGAATCATGTCTTCCATCCCTTTCTCCGTCATTTTTTCTTAGTTTTCTTTGATGATATCCTCATCTATAGAAAAACCTGGATAGACCATCTTACTCATGTGGATCAAGTTCTCCATCTCCTCTCCCAGCACCAACTTTTCCTAAAACACTTTAAATGTGCTTTTGGTGCCTTCGAAGTGGAATACTTGGGTCATCTGGTTGGCAAGGATGGTGTCAAGGTGGATCTGAAAAAGATTGAAGATATGCAATATTGGCCGCGCCCAAAGAATCTCAAAAACTTGCATGGATTTCTGGGTTTAACATGGTATTATCACAAGATTGTTAAGAATTACGGAAAGATTGCAGCACCTCTCACTGCTCTCCTAAAAAAGAACTCTTTCACTTGGACTCCAACTAATTCTCAAGCTTTTCAAACCTTGAAGATGGCCATGTGAAGCACTCCGGTTCTGGCCCTTCCTGATTTCAAAAAGACCTTTGTGTTGGAATGTGATGCCTTGGGGAAAGGAATCGACATTGTCCTTATGCAAGAGGGTCGACCTTGGCCTTCACCAGCAAGAAACTGT
Source organism: Picea engelmannii (assembly GCA_009831015.1). Taxonomy (NCBI): domain Eukaryota; kingdom Viridiplantae; phylum Streptophyta; class Pinopsida; order Pinales; family Pinaceae; genus Picea; species Picea engelmannii. Next base: position 144,560 of record ML792744.1, read on the forward strand.
CTGAAAGGAATCTGGGCAAACCCATTTATGAAAAGGAAATGTTGGCTATTTTGCATGTCGTTGATCTGTGGTGCCCTTATCTCTTGGGGAAACGCTTCCAAATCAAGACCGACCATCAAAGCCTCAAGTACTTTCCAGAACAACACATTTCCTCCCAGGAGCAACAAAAATGGGTGACTAAGCTCTTTGGTTATTATTATGAGATCATTTACAAGAAGATAAAATACAATGTAGTGGTGGATGCACTGCCCCAAAAATATGAAGAAGAAGGATCCCTTTTTTCTCATTCCTTCATTGTACCCGATTGGATCAAAGTTGTGCGCTAGGAATGGCTTCAAGATCCCAAAAGTTCACATCTGATCCAGCAATTGCAGACCAAGGCTCCAGCTCCCCTAGGGTACTCTTGACTCCAGGATGAGATTTTGATACAAAGGCCATTTGTATTTAAGTAAACAATCAAATCTTAAATCCATGGTACTTTCTGAGCTTCATGCTACACCCACAGTGGGGCACTCAAGGTTCACCAAAACATATGACAGAGTCAAACGTTCTTTTTTCTGGGATGGTATGAAACAGGACATCCGTAATTTTGTCGTTGAATGTGAGGTGTGTCAATGCAACAAGGGAGAAACAGTCAAATCTTTGGGCACACTACAACTGCTTCCGATTCCACTGACTATTTGGAAGGATATCTCTATGGAATTTATTACTGGCTTACCCAAATCAGGGAATAAATCAGTCATAATGGTAGTTGTGGATTGCCTTTCCAAGTATTCTCATTTATGCGCTCTTCAACACCCATTTACTGCATCCATGGTGGCTCAACTTTTCATGGACCAGGTCTTCAATCTTCATGGCATGTTGAACTCTATTGTTTCTGATCGTGACCCAACTTTCACAAGCAATTTTTGGCAAGAACTGTTTAAGCTCTAGGGCACCCAATTGCATCTCAACACAGCTTATCATCCCCAAATTGATGGTCAAACGAAAGTTGTCAACAAGTGTTTGGAAACACATCTGAGGTGTTTTGCCTCTGAAAAACAACATCAGTGGGCTCAATGGCTACCCCTAGCTGAATGGTGGTACAAAAATTCCTACCATACAGCTACTCGCATGACTCCTTTTGAAGCGGTATATGGACAGAAACCACCTTCAGTTCTCTTATACTTACCGAGTACCTCAAAGGTCTAGGCAGTTGACCAAACACTTACAGTTCGAGAGGATATTCTTCATACCCTTAAAGAGAACTTGGTCATGGCACAAAATCGCATGAAGCAACAAGAAGATCAAGGTTGCTCGGAACGTCAATTTGCATAAGGGTGTTATCACTGAAATTTCGTCCGCACATGGGGACAAGAACTCCGTGTCATCAAAACAGGAATGAAGTCATTCATGGCACAGGATTAATTCATAGCATGGAAAAAGGGTCAAAAACTATACAAAGTAACCAAAAATTGAAGGGCGCTTTACCGAATCTGGGTGCGTGCGCATATGCGCGGAACAGAAACATACCATGCACGCATGCGTGCACGACGCGCGGCTGTGGGTAAAAAAAACCGCGCACCTGCTAAACGACGCATTTATTGAAATTGGTCGGCCTCCCAACCACTAATGGATCAGCTCCCAAGCAGATTTGACATCAAATCTGAGCTGAATTCGCATGGTAGGCTGGTCAAAGACCTAATTGAGCCCTAAAGAGCTGCTTTTCACACCTCAAAGGAGTCACATAATCACCCCATGCCATGCTATAAAAATCCATGAAGAACCATCATTTTCTCAAGGAATTTCATGTACTGTTATGCTGCTAATATTGTTAAGGAATCACTCTTTGGCAACTACACCTTTGGCACCATTTCATAGAGCCATTCACCTATCCATTGAGGGAATGTGCTTGGAATTATTTCACCATCATTTTCATTTTCTTATTGTAAGGAGAGCAACCTTGTGAGGGCCTCAAGAGCCTTCCTTTGGAGGAAGAAGGAACCACAGTTCCCTTTCTTCATTGTGCTTTGGATTTCATCAATAGACCAGCTCAAAACATTGGTGATATTGGTCTTTTTATGTTTGTTATTTCTTTTTCCATATGCTCATAGTTTTAGTTTGTTTTAGTTTAATTATTGTTTATTGTTTTATTTTGTTTTATCTAACCCTTTCCACTACAGCTGTCATGCTCTGCAAGACCCAACAGGGCATGTAAGCACCCTTTCTTTGCTCACAAGGTGATGAATTGGGTGCAAACAGATTGGCGACCATACTGGGGACAAGGTATCAATTCCTCCCTCATTTGGGTTCATTTTGCTTTCCTTTTGATTTCAATAACTTGCAGGGACACAGATCGGCCTCTGCCGACATACTAACCAGTCAATTCACAAGAGATTTGAGAGAAATCCATCCGGATTTTTCTTCTCGGCCATTTTCCACAGGCGCGCTGTTTTTCCACCCCACAGGCGCACATCGTGCACGCATGCGCCTGTGCAACAGTCTCTCTCTGCGCGCATGCGCTTTCGGCCTCAATTATGCTAGCGCCCATGCGCTCTGTGCACCTGTGTATGAACCAGTGGGCGCGCATTTGATCTTAATTTCACATTCTAAGGTCTTGGGATGTGGGGAAAGTCATTTCCCTTCTTAAGGATGATGTCATGCATGCTCTAAATACTACACCACTTAGACCACTCAACTTATAAAGGGGATAGTCAAACAAACATAGGCACTTAGGTGGATGAAAATCATTCTCCCTTATTTTCTTTGATTTTTAATATAAGTTGACAATCATACTTAATCACACCTAATTCACATTTGGGACTAGAAATTGAAGTAACAATCTTGAGTATGCTCTTCTCTTGCGCCATTAAGCGATCTTGAGAACCAGAAAAGGATTGCGAAAATAATCTCATCTCCCTTAACAAAAATTTCAAAACTTTTAGGAGAGGACAAAGGCCCTTTTGGGACCCCTCTTAGTTTCATTTTTTCAAACATATCCTAAATTTTTAATGGGCCCATACAGGTCCACATGTCACAAAAATAGGATAGTTGTTGCAATTTTTCTTTCCTAGATCCAAAAACTAGGAGAGTTTAAAAGTTTGTAATGGGCCCACACATGCCCACATGTTCAATCTAGGATAGTTTCATGCTTTTTCTAGATTAACTCACACATAGGGAGTTAAAGGATAGTAATGGACCACAATGTCCCCATGCTAGTCTCCTAGGGCTTTTAAAATCCCGCAAGGTTGTACCAATGACATCTAGCTAATTAGGTAATCACACTTTTGTAAGGACCACGCGAAGTCCACATGTAGCAAGGTGACATCTAAATAACTAAAATTTGGTACACTTTTCACTCACCCACAAAAGTCACTTTTTGCACTCACATAGCCTCTTCTTGAAACGTGGAGGTCTAAGTAGGTTTCCTCCCAAGGGATTCTGAAAAAACCCCATCTTTTCTTGATAGGACTATCCACTCCCACTTGTAATAAGATGAGGTTGGTTTTCACCCCCAGCCTCACAAAACAATTTCATCTAAAATCTTTCTAACAACTCACTAAGTTGTCCTCCACAGGAGATGCCAAAAGAAGTTTTTAGTCTAGGTAGGATTTCGGGGATAGGCATCCAAATAACTCCCCATTATCTGGTTCTCACAATTTCAAACATAGAAGTTGACAAATAGGGAACTTTCAAATCCTCCAAGTCCAGTGTTCCAATCACCATAAGGCAGGGAGATACCCGTGAAGGTTTGAAGGCCAAGGTCCGGTTGTTCTGTGCATCCCCCCTTGAGGCACCCACCTCTTGGATGGGATCCAGCCCATGACCCATTTCTTAGATCGAAAATCTAAATGCCGCACTTGGACCGAGGTACCTAGTAACCAAATTTAGGACATCTACCTAGGTGGCGATTGTGGGTTGCAATCGCACCTTGATTGGATTTTGTGTGCCTATTGGGAAGTATCGCCAGCTCTTTCGAGATATTGCCCCCTCTACCCCTCATTATAACCAATTGTTTCATCCTTCACTAGTGTCTCTTCCAATGACTTCAGACCCCACTATTGAGAGCTATTGGAAGGTCCAGTGCTATTTAAGAGAAAGGACGTTACGTCTTCTAGGAAACGAGCATTTGCTTTCTTTTGATTCCCCCACGTGGACACAACCCTCTTACCCACATATATGTTTCTTTCTCAGTTATGTATGATGCACATGTGGTTAGGGTTTGACTTTACGATATATATTGTGTAAATAGTCACAACAAAGATTCTTGGTTCTATATTTCTCTCAACACTTGTTGCACACATTTTCACAATTAGTCTGACATCATAGGGGAACCACAGAACCCCCGTCGTTCACGATGCTTGCTCAACCTTCCTCCTATTTTAAGGGGAGTATCTGGTCGTACCCACTCATCGGTACCTCCTTCACACACTCCTGTGAGTGCTACCATCTTAGGATCAACTTTGCTTGGTTCTACCTTACTTGGGTCCAATTCCCAAGGTCACACAGTCACTCGCTCTCCTTTGCATGGAAGCGAGGGAACCACTTCCTCTCAAGGAGGAAGCACCAACCCACCCAGTCCCCATCAAGGGTCAGGTTCATAACATACGATGGCTAGAACTAACATTCCTACCCCACTACAGATGCCATACTTGGCCTCTCTCAACATACCAGATCTCACCAAGCTTACCAATGATCCTATATTGCATGATGTCGCATGGCCTGCAATGCCAACCAAACTTCCTTCAGACATACCAAAGTTTGAAGGAAAGGCAGGGGATGACCCCGCCAATCATGTCATGACCTTCCATCTATGGTGTTCTTCCAACAGTATTATGGATGATTCCGTCAGATTACGACTATTTCAACGCACACTTACTGGCCCGTCAGCCAAATGGTATGTCGAAGAAAAATCAGGATCCCATACGACCTTTGAGTCCTTGGCCAAAGAATTCTTAACTTTCTTCCAATTACCCATCCGCCATGACAACGGTCTAGAACTACTGTCTAACTTCAAATAGACCTCAGCCACCCACATCGTTGACCACATTCATGAGTGGCGTAGGCGACGTAGTTTGTGTAAAGAAGAAACCACCAAACAACAATGTCTTGATTGGTTTCTTAGATCTCTTGTCGCTCTCCTTGGTAAGGATGTAGCTTCCACCTTCCCACAATCAGAAGAGGAAGCTATCAGCAAGGCTCAACAATATGACCTCATTTATGCACAGTCAGGATACTTATACACAGTACTTCCTGATCTTCCAAAACCTGTGTCATTTTTCCAGGACAAACCCGGGATGTCTCACTCAGCAGACAGACTAATAGGTGCCACCACACACCACGGTCCACAACCCCAACCACCACCAATGTATGGAACACCTCAATACCCGCCGGCATATGGGGGCACTCCTTATTTCCCCCCACCCCCTTATCAACAGCCATACCCTGTTGCTATAACTCCACCCATTAGTGGACCACCACCGACACCTCCCATACATCCACCTATTCCCACAAACAGTGGTACCCCTTCAACATTATCTTATAGTACTAGTGAAAGCATGCAGCCTTCCTATGTAACCTTTGGATCGGTACCACCACAAAATCCATATTTTCCGTTTCCTGGTCCTCCACAACCCATGGCTCCCCCACACCCACATGCTGGGGTAAATTTTGTTCAACCTTCTGCTACTCAACAATACCAAAATTTTGAACAGTTGAACACAACCAACCCAACTCACCCTTCGAACAATGCCAATAAGAAATGAAGGAACAAGAATAACAACAACCCAGGTCAAGGCGAGAATCAACCCACACAGCATCCACCCACTGGGGGCAACTCGAACCAAGGGAACCAAAACCCCCAGGGGGGAAATAACAACAAACGCCAAGGGAGGAATAATGTTAAAACCATCCACCCTTGTGATCTTTGTGGCGTGTATGGTCATTACACTCACCATTGCCCCCAGATCGCTGATTTCAAGAGGTTGAAAGACTCTGGGAGCCTTCCCCCCTCCCCAACACAACCTGCCCCTCAGCAGGCACAACAACAATATGCACAACAACCCCCTCCCGCTGTACTGCAAAATCCTATCCCACATCAAGGTGTCATAAACACCCAGCAGGACACGCAGCATCCCCCACCTCAGGTGGGCCAATATCATAACCCCAACAATCCAGTAGAGCGAACAATTCTCCTCACCAGTGGGGAAGAAATTCTTTTGCAAACACGCAATCGTGAGTATCCTACAACAGCTGAGTCTACTCCCATCTCTTCAGAGACAAACTCTACACCAGTGGGACCCCCGTTGATGATCCCTCGCCCTTCGACCGAACCACCATTACGCATCCCTCGCATCCCCTTGTGCAGGAATGTTCACAATCCACAGGCTAGGGCAGCACATAACTACAACTTGGTAGATGACTTAGCACAATCCCTGGCTGCCATGTCAGTTATGGAAGTCCTCCAGACTTGTCCTATGCAGCGGAAATCACTACTTTTTGCCTTGGCGGCAGTCAACCCTGCCGATACTCGACTCATCACTTTTGACCTTGATAACTGCGAACCTCGTCTTCCCGCCGCCGTCGCTATTCAAGTACCAGTAAAAATATGGAACATCACCGTCCATCGGTGTATCATCGATGAAGGAGCATCTACATGCATCATGTCCAAAATAGTATGGCAGAAACTTGGTTCCCCGGAACTCATACCATCCACCATCACATTACGGGCTTGTGACGGAAGACCATCATCTCCTGAAGGGCTCTTCCAAAATGTCCTCGTGGAACTCGGGGGAAAAACTATTCTCATTGACATTGAAGTTATCGACGCTCAACTCAATTACAATATCTTGTTCGGACGTAGCTACATGTATGCTATGAAGGTAGTGTCATCATCAGTCTTTAGGACCATCATCTTCCCCCACAACGGAAAGATTGTGACCATTGACCAAGTCTCACATTATGAGCCAAACCCATCTGCCAATCTCGATAACACTCTTCCTCTCATTCACACCAACAAAGACGCATATCCACTCGTTGAGATGGGTCATGGGATTTTCAAAGATCTAGCCTTGTTAGGGACATACAATGGAGCACCACCACTTCTTGTTGGGTATGTGTTATATTCTTTGCATGTGTGTGTGTGTGTGGGTGCGCTACAACAACTGCGTCTGGCAGTTCGTACCAACTAGAGCTCTGCCGTTGCGCCGGGCGCTTCCTAGGGGGGTCCCAGGGGGGTTTGGGGCAACGCCCCGATTTTTTTTTTTTTGGGCGGTTATTTGCTATTTTTAGCGGATTTTGCTATTTTTAGCTGATTTGTAAATTAATCCCGGATTAAGGGATTAGGGTTTTGGTATCTACGAAATACCTAAAAACATTGTATATATTGTATGGCGAAT
>ML792744.1:156503-216329 GCA_009831015.1 Picea engelmannii
CATTGTATATATTGTATGGCGAATGGTGAAATTCGATATAATGAAAAAGAAAGGTTTTCCCGGTTGAGGGTTTCCGGTAAAGATCTCTGTGTATTCTGTGTATGAGCCATTTATTAATTTCTGTATTGCTTAAGAATATATATATGCATTGCTTTACTTCGCAGGTTTAAAACTTACACTTCTTCCCCCTAATCAAGTATGTGTCATCTCCTCTAAAGAAACTCACATGGAGGATGCTCATCCTCCTCAGGAGGCTTCAGCCATTCCTGACATCTCAACAGTCGCAGCACCACTCCCGCAGGAGCCTCCTGTGAACTCGTCGACCCCCACAGTCCATGAATCCACACCCCCTCAGGGGTCTAATCCCATTTGGGAGACAATTCCCCGACCCCTCACTCAAATTCCCTTCTTTTACCCTCCACCTGGTATAGAAGCTTTCCAGGTAGCCGCAATGCTCACACTACCCAATATGGTGTTAGCAATCCCAGTGTGGTACTTACATCCACCTGAGATGGTCCCTCACCCACAGGAAGGCCTCCCCATGATGATTCCTATCCTCACCCCTACCCCCCCCATACTCCCTACCCCCCCTGCTACAGCTGGGAGCAGGAGAAAGAAGAAGGAGCCCACCGCTCCACTTCCTCCGTGCATCGCACCACCTTGAGAATTGTGTGACAAAGAGGGTCACCAAACCAACAACTGCCCATCACTACTAGAATTACAGAATTTGATTCCCCTCACTCCAATTCCCACAACACCCATCTCTACCGCTAGTCCTACGGCTACCATCCAACCATCCAGTAGTAAAGGTTTGAGGACCAAATTTGTGTGTGCTATCTGTTCCGAGTATGGCCACTACACTCATCATTGTCCAGCACTGCCACGTTTCTGGCAGGCATTAGCTATCATCTGCCAGGACTTTCAGAACAACCCACGCCCTGCCACATCTTCCATAACGAATATCACTGACATTCGCTATGTCACCAGTTCAGTCAATGAACGCATGCGATGCCCCTGCTCTCTTTGCAATTCATTAGCACATTTTACATTCCAGTGTCCAATAATCCTTGCATACAGGCAACGTCACTTGGCCCTACTGCACCGACCCGCAGAAGTAGTAATTGACCTTGCTTCGCCACTGGCAGATCTTCACGTCATTTCCTCTGAGCCCGAGGCACTCCCTACGCCTCCATGGTTCTTAGATAACATCTCTGAGGATTTACCCCGCAACCCCCCCAACTCTCGTGCTCATTCTCCTTCGGAGACTCTCCACCCTACCACCACGGGTACTCCTCAGTACCTCAATATATGGTTGGACACAAAATCTCACTTCGGCAACTTGGGCTTTATATACCCCCTCACATGAAATGCTACATTCAAGCGGCATATGTTTGGGACCAGCAACCAACAACCAAGCCGAATACACTGCAGTCATTGGCCTCCTGGTCGACGCCCAGCGGCATCATATTAACCACCTTAGCGTCTTCCTTGAATCACAACTAGTCGTTCTCCAGCTCAAAAATGTATACTGTGTATGCGACCCGTGCCTCTTTCGCAAATACCTGCAGGTTATATTATTATCTCGACATTTTGATTCCATTACATTACACATATTCCAATACAATTGAATGAAACAATAGATGAAATAGCTAACATGGTGTTAGATTGGCATATATCACATCAAGCTACACGTACATAACACATCTCATACATCCTGTCACAACATATAGATAGAATAGACATCATCATCATCAACAAAAAAAATACATGTAGACAACATTTGGATCTCAAAATATGTATACTCATATATATATATGGGCCTATCCGGCCACCCGAATGTTTACATACAAAAATACATCGGCCCGCAGGCCTGTTCCACATCCCGGTACAAAAATTGGCTCACCAGCCTATCAAAATGATATACAAAATATACAATCAGGGTACCTCTATTACACCCCCAGCTGCCCCTCCCTCAGGAGGTGGTGGTGGCCCACCCCCCACCTGCCCCAGGCAGTGGTGGTGGAACACCTAGAGGACCCTCCTGCCCCAGTGGCAGGCGTCCACTAGTCATCGTGGCGAGAACAGCTGCTCGTCGCACTATCCCCCGCCGTGGTGGCGGTAACCCTATGCACTGCTCCAGGAACCCCTCGTCCTGGATATGGATCCACATGCCCTCAGACACGTCTTGTAACACCGTCTTCAGACGATGGTGTATATCATCAAAATCGACTCCGGCTGCCACCGGAGGAGCATGTGACGGCCCTGCACCAGGATCGTCAAACCGGCGCCTCCTCGCCGGTCTCTCAGGCTCTACCGGCCTCCCTACGGCCTCATCCCATCGCCGCCTCTCTCCCTATGGAGGTCTCTCCGGCTGAACCAACGCTCTATACAACTCCACCTCGCGCCCGCGAGGTGCCAAATCTACACATACACAAAGCAACAACCAGCAGATCGTATCAGTGTCTATACATCATACATATGAACTGATATATTAAAAGCTAACTCAAAACATATAAATACACAACATACCTCGATGGTCGAACACCTCCCTGGGAGGCAACACCATATCCAGATCCCCCCGAAAGTCCACCCCAGCATAGGGGTACTGAAGTATGACCTGCGGCATCAGTGGCCATATCTACGCCGCCTGTGCCGTGAAATAATGCCCACCTTCGCCACCACCGTGGCGAACCAAAACTGATAACCACCACCTCAGGCGTGGCTCTCATACCCCTGGTGCCTCTAGTAGCACCCTCAGGTGTAGCATCGACACCCTCTCCAAGAAATAGGCTACCAGGATCGAGCCGAACGCGAACTCCCCGGTACCTGTGGATCGACATCGATCCAACTGCGCGATCATCCGTGCGTGCAGCATAAGCCCCCATGAAAAGATCTCACAACCCACCACCACCCTCTCCATCACCAGCAGCTGGCCGCCATTGATCCGTTGGGTCGCCAGTGACCCATACACACGAACAATCATCGCCGCTATGCAACGATGCAACAGGGAATCTAGCCCACTAACACTCACTACAGTCCCAGACATGTAGTTCTCACCTGAGAAATATCGCTCGGCGACCTCAGACAGGGGTGTTTCCCTCGGCAGCACAGGCTCTGCTGGTAGAGGTGTTCCCTGAAAGGGGAGCCCCGTCAAAAAATAGATGTCCTCCACCGCAGTGAAGGGGATTTACTCTCCTCGCACAAGGAAGAAGTGAAGATCCATACTCCACATCCGGAGCAGGAACTGGAGTAAGTACTCCTGTGCCCTGATCAATGGGCACTGAAAAAAATTTAGCAACCCACTGATTGCTAAATCCGCTCGAACCGCAGGCCCTGCATTGGCCACAACATCTCGCAAATGTGACCAATCTCGCTCACGCCACCGCACATCCAGGTCACTGCTAGCCACCTGCACACAGCACAGAGTCCTATATCAGCTTATGCAACCATCCAATGCATCAAAAAGACTCATTTTTTACCCTTCAACCTTGCCTCTTAGGCGCGGTTTTACCACCCATAGGTGCACACACATGCGCACCTGTTCACTATACAGGCGCGCACGTATGCGCGCCTGTTTTTCTCACAAGTGCGCGCTAGGGAACGCCTGTCAAACCCACAGGCGCGCTCTGCAGTGTGCTTGTTCACCCCACATGCGTGCACTAATGCGTGCCTGTACACCTCACAGGCGTGCCCCTAGGGCGCGCCTTAATTCCCCCCTCACGCGCACCACTGCGCATTTATTCAGTGGACAGGCGCGCACGTATGCGTGCCTTCCATTGAATCGCCCGCGCATGTGATTCTTGACTTCTTGACTTCATCCATGTACCTCTGCCACTTCTTGACTTCATCCATGTACCTCTACCACTCTCGCACCTCAGTAGATTCCATGGAGCCCTTTGCTTCTGGGAGTCGCGTCTCCCTTTTTATCGACATCAGCACATTTTTCCAGAAGGGCGACAGTATCTTGATTCTCATTTTCTATTCAATGAGAGATCTCAAACGACACAGGGGGAAACACCATTGCCCCCTGCTGTCATTGACCCCTATAACATTCGACGCCAACACTTTATCATGTTACGGTGGGTCTTACTTTGCGACTATTGCAGTTATTATTATCATCATTTGCCGAAGACCTCTGAACTTGGTAGGGACATCAATGCCCACATCATCGTCGCTGCTTATTACCGCGATCATTGCTTATTGTTCCGAGTATGTTCCGTTGCGGAATTGTCTTTTGCCTTTGTCATTACCGCCCCCGAGGGCGCTGCAGTTGTCTACACCAACACTCTAGTTATCTTTTTTCAGAGTTACATAAACACGAGCATGGGGCATGCCCGCCTTGTTTGTACACAGTTGTATATTGTTACACACCTTCTCGAAGGTCGGGTTCTACCAGTTCCTTTCTTCTCCAAAGGATTTCTCTACACGGTCCCACTCTTGCTCTCTCTTACCACAACATTCTCAGTACAAGAAACATTGATGGATTTCAGCTATACATTTGCTCCTAACCTCATCCATCAGGGGGCATATGTTATCACTGAAATTTCATCCGCACATGGCGACAAGAACTCTGCGTCATCAAAACAAGAATGAAGTCATTCATGGCACAGGATTAATTCACAGTATGGCAAAAGGGTCAAAAACTATACAAAGTAACCAAAAATTGAAGGGCGCTTTACAGAATCTGGGTGCATGCGCATATGCGCGGAACAGAAACGTACCATGCACGCATGCGTGCACGACGCGCGGCTGTGGGTGCAAAAACCCGCACACCTGCTAAACGATGCATTTATTGAAATTGGTCGGCCTCCCAACCACTAATGGATTTGCTCCCAAGCCGATTTGACATCAAATCTGAGTTGAATCTGCATGGTAGGCTGGTCAAAGACCTAATTGAGCCCTAAAGAGCCCCTTTTCACACCTCAAAGGAGTCACATAATCACCCCATGCCATGCTATAAAAATCCATGAAGAACCATCATTTTCTCAAGGAATTTCATGTACTGTTATGCTGCTAAGATTGTTAAGGACTCACTCTTTGGCAACTACACCTTTGGCACCATTTCATAGAGCCATTCACCTATCCATTGAGGGAATGTGCTTGGAATTCTTTCACCATCAATTTCATTTTCTTATTGTAAGGAGAGAAAGCTTGTGAGGGCCTCAAGAGCCTTCCTTTGGAGGAAGAAAGAACCACAGTTCCCTTTCTTCATTGTGCTTTGGATTTCATCAATAGACCAGCTCAAAACATTGGTGATATTGGTCTTTTTATGTTTGTTATTTCTTTTTCCATATGCTCATAGTTTTAGTTTGTTTTAGTTTAATTCTTGTTTATTGTTTTATTTTGTTTTCTCTAACCCTTTCCACTACAGCTGTCATGCTCTGCAAGACCCAACAGGGCATGTAAGCACCCTTTCTTTGCTCACAAGGTGACGAATTGGGTGCAAACAAAGGGGATCAGGTGTTTATGGGAATGCAACCATACAAGCAAAATTCCCTCAAGGCCGAGCATTGTCAGAAGCTAGCACCCAAATTTTATGGTCCTTATATAGTTCTCAAGCATGTGGGACAAGTCGCATATCAGAAAGCTCTACCCAGTTAGTCGAAGCTACATCCAGTTTTTCATGTTTCATGCTTAAAGAAGGTGATTGGAACTAGGTGCCAAATTCAAACCAACCTTCCCGAGTTAGCTGAAGAAGGATCCATTTGGCTATAGCCAGAAGCAGTTTTGGACCAGCGTGAGTGTCTCCTGCGTCAGAGAACCATCAAGGAAGTGCTAGTCCAATGGAAAGATACGACTCTAGCAATTGCCACTTCGGAACCAACTACCATTCTACAGTAGTTTTCACATATCAAGCCTTGAGGACAAGGCTATTTTTAAGGGGGAGGACATGTTAGTGTCCTAACCTGAACATAGGTAGATGAATATATTCAGATGTAATAAAGGTCAATATTAATAAGGCCTTTCAATAAAATAGAATAAGGCGGATGTAAGAATACCTAATAGAAGCTTACGCTTCTAGAAGGATCTTCCTCTAGATGCTTCTCTTGATAGACATATTTAGTATAAATAAGGGTCGAGGGTATGAAAACCCTAGCTTGGAGATTATTATAACAGAGCGCTACTTGATTGGAGGTTGCCCCCTCAAAGAGGCCTGTGAACATTTCTTTCTGAATCAAAGTGTTATTTCTGTTGTTGTTCTTATATCATTTCTGTGTTATTGTGGAGATTATGCTGGATATATTATTGTTATTCTGTCATTTTTGTTATTTTATTTTTGTTCTGCATATTTATTATATCTGGTATCTTTCATGATGAATGACAATTTCTGCACCTCAGTTATGGGGTATCCCATACATTGCACTCAAAATTATTTAAAGTTTTAAAATTTCGTGCGACAAACAAATATCGATTTCTCAATATAAGTGTGGGTTATTTCAACAACTTGCATTATCAAATTTCCAAAGACACTCAAAATTATTTTATTGTGATGGACAATATAATTTAAAAAAAAAACATAAATCCATGCAACATGTGATATAGATTTTATAGAGAATGAAAAAAACCACAAGGATATGGATGGAAACACACACATAGAAATATTGTAGAGATCACAATACTACAATGAAACCCAAATTCTATTAATGAATGAAATAAGAAAACACGATACAATGCAAAGCAATACAAACTAGATAGAATGGTTGAAACTTATCGCTGAAGGGACAGGTGTTGGCTACATTCATTCACATGAATCCATTACAAGAGGCTGAAAATGTCCTTTTAACATAAAGTGATAAAACCTAAGAGGTAAAAACCCTAAATATCAAAAAACATAACTCTAGGAGATGAAGTGCCAAAAGGATTGTGGGCCTTGATTTGGCTAATTGATATGTCAACTTCCTGGGGGTGAAATGTTTGCAGACAATCTCCATTTGAGGAACAAAGTAGCTTCTTGGAAATATGTAACTAAGAATACCATTGTTGGCGGGCCTAGAAATTCCATGACCACCGCAAGCCCTCAAATGGAAAAAGAAACATTGTTTAAGCCCTCAAAATGACCCTAAAATTTGGCTTTATCTCCACTCTTGATTACATTTGTTAAGGGACAACTGATAACATATAACCCCAACATGAACCTATGATAGAATTTAGCAAGGTCTAAGAAGCTATGGATCTCTATTAGAGTCATCAAGGATGATGAATCAAAATGACATGGATATTTGATGGGTCCATATGCACGCCATGTTCATACACAATGTATATTAGATACTAAATTCACTTCATTCCAAATGGGAATTTCTCCAAATTAACATATAACTTGTTTTTTCTATAAAGTGCTTAGAATCTGCTTAATGTGATGCACAATTTCTACCCAAGTTCTGTTAACCATAAGAATGTAATCCAAATATATGACCAAAAAATAGTTTACGAATAAACCCAATATGTCACCCATCATCCTCATAAATGTTTTCAGAGAATTAGTCAAACTAAAAGTCATGACCAACCATTACAAAAGGTCTTCTTTAGACTTGAAGGTAGTCCTCCATACATTATTTTGTTCAATTGGGAGCTAGTGGTGGCATGCCTTCAGATAAATATTACTAAATAACTTAGCACGCTTATGATGACCAAGAATATCATCAATCTAAGGGATTTATTTTGATTAGAGTATCTTCTACAACATTACAGTTAGGGTCCCACATGGTGAGGATCTTGGTCAAATGTGTCCCTTTTGGATGAGCTAATGAATTTGAAATTTTATTTGCTCATTATCGAAAAGAGAGAACTTGTATATCGGGCCATTAGGTAGAGTATAACTAGGTATGAAGTTGAATGAATGTTTGACCTGGAAGTGTAGAGAAGCGACCACTGTAACATCCCCATTTAAAATCCATATTTTAGTGATGTGTAATTAAATATGATGTACGACTACAAAACCAACTATTTAATTTGTAAACATTGTATATGATCCTAATAATAACATAAATGTAATGTTGGCTACTTGAAGCCATAGATAGAGTAATTGGGGACCAAGTTTCCATAAGAAAGGGAAATTTTTAGAAATTTCTAAGAAATGAGTCCAAGGAGGTGGCATATTTATTCATGAGTATTAATTCCAACCTACTTTCATAAAACTTTTACTTTGAGTGAACCTTCTAATTTCCTTTTGAGTGTATGAGAGCCCAATCATTAAAAACATGTAAGAGGGTTTGGTGGGAAAATTTACATCCCATAACTATGATAGAATGAGGGAGAAGTAAAATCAACCTTCGGGAATGTGAGTCAACTCTCATGGGTAAAAGATAAATACAAGTTTCCATTGTGGGAAGTTTTTTTCATACAGGTTTTCGAGCAACACATGATTAGAGAGCATTGGAGCTTGAGGAAAACCATAGTAGATTCTTTGGGAAGATTGTTGGAGTTCTTATTGCATGAATAAGCCAGATATTAGGCCTATAGAGAGGGATATTTTTTTGTGAGAGAGTTTCCCTTGGAAAGTGGGTTGTTTTGTTAGTTTTCTTGGGGAATCTATGATCCATGGAGTCTCAGCATTAGAGATTCCTAGTGTTGGACAAGAATTTTAGATAAGAATAACAAAGTTTTGGGAGTTTTTACATAGAAGAGGAAAGAGTAAAGGAAATACTAGAGCACACGACAATGGAACATTTTGCGGCATAAAAGCAGGAAAAGCAATAGTTCAACACAAAAGCAGGAAAAACAACAGTTCATTGTAAAAGAAGTAAAAACAACATATCGACATAAAAGTAGGAAAAATGGTTATGACCCATTAGTGTTTTGGGGATAAGTTGTTATTAGGGTTTTTATACCTACTTATTTGTATAAATATGTAAAGGGTTGAGAAAGATGACATTTTTTTTTTCTGAGAGTAAGAGATTAGGTTCATCATGATTGATGAAGAGAGTTTATGCAAAGATAGGCTTGCACTGCAAAGCAACTAGGTAGGTTTTGGGGTTACAATATGTTGTTTATTTTGTAAGTACAGTGCATAGGCCTGAGATGATTATTTTCATGAAGACTAATATAAGAAACGAACCATTTTGGACGTAGCTTGAGGATTGGGTGAACCAGGTTAAAATCATGTTTCTAATGTGTTTGTTGATGTGATTATTTGTGGATGTTATGGCTATGCATGATTAGTAAAGATTTGTTTAACATATAGTTGATGCACAATAATAATGAATGAATCAGTGGGATGGTTACATTGTGATCTATGATATATTTTCTTTGCACACTAGATTTTAGGGTACTGAATGAATCTTGCATGGTTTAATGTTGCATGACTGTTATGGTAAAAGTAATGAATTGTTAGTTAATGGAAGTCACACATAGGGTTTATAATTATTAATGGTTATGTTGATATCCTCACATCCCCTCATCCCTCAAGAAACTTGGTTCCTATAGCCCCAGTAGATTCCTTGGGTGTGTCTTCACTTGCATGTAGGTGATCCTAAAAGGGCCAATATCTAAAGGGTTTGATTGTTGAATAACTTGAACCTATGGTATTATAACTGCATGCCAACAAATGGTTCTGTTTCTGAAACCCGAAATCTATAATTGAGGGAATGCTTTGGAAATCGACTAAGAAAGAGATCCTCAAATGGTCTGAAAGGAATGAGTGATAATTTTACCAGACAAAGAATAGAAACCCTCAGATCAACAATGAACAATTGTTGCAAAAGTATATGTACATAGATCTTCATGATATTCTCTTTGTCGAGTTTCCAAATATTTTAGCTAAATGGTTAAAAAGGCTAGTGGAGAATACTTGAATATACCAAAATGTATTTCTGAGGAACTGGAGCCCCGAGTTGGTGAAAAAATGAATTTTGTAATCAATACTACTTCTCACGTAGTTGATTTACAGTTGAATAGAATACAAGGGGGTTATACTATGGAATTTGTAGTGGATTGTACCTAGTCGTATAGTGTTGCGGAAAGGGATTTCTTCAATAGTCTGTGTAAAAGGTTTATGAAAGAATTGGGTTTCTAGATAAATATGTTGTTGTGTGAAAAATGTGTGATGATGATGGAATATGATTACTAAGGGGCTTCATGCACATAGGGGAACTGGTGGATAACCAAGGGATGGTTTGAAGGTAGGAAGGAATGAAGAAAGAACTGAATAATGAAGGGATGGACTGAGGATGAAAAGAAATGAATAAGGTGTACAAGAAGAAGAAAATGAATTTGGAGTACTACACAGTGGAATAAGATATAAGAGGTTGAAAATTGGGGTTGAGAAAGGAGAGCCACAAAATGATTATGAGAGGAGAGAGCCCTACAATATAGTCTAGATCGTAGAAATACTAGGCACAAAAGGAGAGGGAGATGATCCTCAGTTTAGTCCTATAATAGAAGATCCATTAAGTTCTACTGAGGTTGGATCCTATGTTGAGCCCATGAGCCCATGTGCATCACCTAGATATGAGATAACATATGAATATTTTTCAAAATCACTTACAGTTAGTGGAGGAAGTCATAATAGTAGTAGCCAGAGCAATGGAGGTAGTGTGCCCAGTGAGAATAATCCAACATCACCGTGGGTAGGTTCTACGAAAAACACCATGGTAGGGTTAGCCAATACATTGAGAATTCCTGAGTTTCAGGGAGTTGGGTAGGAGGAACCCAAACAACATCTATTTGTATGTGAGACAATTTTGGCAAAAAAGAATGTCGAGGATGAGTCCATAAATATTGCATAGTTGGAAATGACATTTAGAGTCTATGCATTAGTCCAGTACATAAAACTAGAGAGTACTACACCAACAGGTCAAGCAACGACATTGGCAGAAATTTGACAAGATTTATTAAAAGAGCTGAAGAATCTAGAATCTTAGTCACAATACATTACATAGTTGAAGGAAATCAAACAAGTGTAGATTGAGTCAGTTTGGGACTATGATCAAAGATTTAAGGATTTGATGGGTATACTGACATTCCAAATTTCGATTCAACAACACAAAGAATGGTTTATTACAGGACTATTTCCACACATTCGCTTCCCATTCATACAATAGAAGGTTGCATAGTAGCCTGAAGCTTTGGAGATTGCGATGAAGTTGGAAGCATCTCATGTAAGATATGGTGAGGGGGTGGATCAATTCCAGACATAGTTAGTTTCCTTGAGAATCCAATTAGAAGAGCTTACGAAAGGAAATAAACAGAGGGAACTTCTATTGTATCACATGTAGAAATGAAGACCACCATAAGGACAAGTTCCCAGCCTTTACATAGTATTTAGTGGCTGGAGCACCAATCCCATTAACAAGAGGAGGGTTCTATAAAATATGCAAGAAATAGGGACATCATCTACCTAATTTTCCATTGTTGTAGAAATACCAGAGTACACCCTGAAATTTATTTTGTAACTTTTGCAATCCTATAGTTGTGGATCTTATTTCTTTCAAAGACAATAACAACCTTTACAAAAATTCATAAAAAATAGGAAAAAATGATTTGGAAACCATAAACTATCCTAGATGTTGTTTACAATCATAAATTATTCACAAAAATAACAATCATATGGTTTTGATGAATCATCATGCGTATTTTTGGACAACATTGTCACCCCTGCGCAATAGATTTTGGCTTTTGTTGCGCAACTGTTGTCTGCAAAATATGCATAATGATTTTTCATGGTGGATATTCATGTGGAGGTTGCGTGCACGAATTCAGCTGGCTGCAAAATATGATCAGTGCTTTCGCATGACAAATCTTCATGCATAGGTTACGCATGCAAATCTAGTTGACTGTAGAGAATGGGATCATCTAATTTATCCATAGCTTCTTTGTTCAAAATCACCTATAGTTGTAAGGCCCTATTTGTCCTTCTCAATGACAAGATTTGTCTTTTTAAATTCTTCATCTTTTTTTTCCACAGAAAAAATTCGTAATTTCATTAAGGAAGTACAAAATTGCATTCGCAGGTATATAATGGCTATAAGGAAATAACTGAGAATATAGTAAATAAAAAGGGAACTACATAGAGAAAATTACAGTTAACAACTGCCTGAAGCACAACCCCATACATGGGGAAAAACCATAAATAAAATAGGCCTGAGAGGACCCAGATCTAGCTAATAAGATGCTAAATATAGTTACAAACATGTAAAAATAGACTAGGAAAACCCTACATCTATAGGAAAGTAGTTCAGATGACGCACACCCGAAGATGGACCTCAAAGTGCGGAAGCACTGGACGCCCAATAGTGGACCTCAAATATCTGACCCAACCTCCATAAAGAAGCAGAAAACCCAGCAATCGATAAAAAAAGCATCAGATCCCAGGTCCAAAGACCTAGCACCTAGCCAACAAACCTCTGAGAGAGAGCCTCCAGGGAAACCCCAAATCAGATCAAGAATAAGACGGAGAGGGGAAGATGAACAAAACAAAACTACCATTAGCCAAAACTAGAGAAGAAAGGAGTCATCTAAGGAAGAAACCCTAACTGCCCCAAGAACCAGCAAAAGGAGCTCCATACATCGTACAATCCAAAGGTCGCGCATGCCGACCCACTAGAGAAAAACCAAATGCGAAACTGAGCATCCTCGGGATCCACACCACAAGTGGCGTAAACAGGCGGTGCAAGCAGAGCGTATCCAAACCATTGAGTGGTTGGGCACCAATGAATACATGTACCGTTCATCCAGGGGGGCGAAGCCATAATCCAAGGGGTCGCCAGCAGTAGGGAGGCTCCCACGAAGAAACTCCGTGGGAGGGGTTGTAGCCAGGGAAACCCTAGCCGCAGAGCCTACTCCCCATCGATCCAAATGAATTACTCCCTTTTAAATTCTTCATCTGTCTCAACAAAGATGCATTTCTTTTCAATTTTAATTTAGTGTCAAAGAGAGATGCACATGCATTATCAATAGCTGGTCTACATTCCTTGAAATGTTCCATGATTCTTTCCTCTGGTGTTCTCTTTTCCTCCCTAAGCTCAATGATCACATATTGGGCCTCTTTGAGATGATTTTTAAGCCAATTTATATTATTTTCTCTTGTTGTTGGTGAGGTATGCGATATCTAACCTGCTTGACTCTATCATGCTCAGATTTCAATAATTTTTTCTGCTAGTTGCCTTCTCAATTCTTTGTTTTCTTGATAAAATTGGGCTATGACATGTTGATATTTCTTTAGTTGTTGTTTCATTTCATGAGTATTTGCATTTTCCCCACCTAATTCCACTTGTCTTTCATCAATTCCCTTGTTTGCACATTCAACAAGATCTAGCTATACTGTGTGTATGGGAAATCTCTTGGTAGAGGACTTGGAGCACAGTTTACCTGGAGCTTAGATATCCTCAGTTTTATCAGTTAATCTTGACATGGTTCTCTTATGGGATGTTGGTTGACTGAATGATGAGTCTTCTATTTCTTTTCATTTTCTTCTTTCAGTAATATCTTCTCTTCTCGCCTCCTAACTATGAAGTGTTGATTTCTCAGAAGATAGAGGAATGTGCCTTTAGGGTCTCTGGGAATGTTAGCCAAAATCAGAAAAGAATTAGAGCCCTTGTTCAAATTTCTCATCTCTTCAAACACCAACATTTTAATTAATGAAAAATTGAATAAGTTGTTCCTTGGTCGATTAGCTTTGGCCTGGACACTATGTGCCATCTTTCCCAGGATTCAAGACAAGGATAAATGTAAGTTTAATGGATTTATCCCTGTGAAATGCATCATTAACCTGATGTTTTATGGATGCACCCTGTCGAATATTCCTTCACAGGTGAAGTATTTCCTGATTATCATCAAAATTTTCTCAAAAGGTTCTAGGAGATACTTTCTTGGAATGTCATTCCCAACTTTACAATTTTGATATTCTGGCTTGATGAAATCTATATAACATGAAGTGTCTAAAGGCATACCTTTAAACCATTTTTCTCCCTGCAAAGGGATCTCTGTCATAGATGACATAGTTTCCTCTGTCACTTGGAAAGTGATTCCTGCAATTGTTTCCTTGACACCAATAAAATTTAGGGCGAATTGATAAGTTAGTTGCACATTATATCTTTGAATCCTTTCATAGAAATGCATACATATAGTTTGTTCAAAAGACGCCCTGATTGTTTCGTCTGCATTTATTAACTTTAAATCATGAGGTTCAAACCTTACAACCCTGCAACTTCTTTCATTCTTTCTTTTTCTTTGGGAAGTTTCCATGGTGCTAGTATATTTTAATTTCAAGTGCGTAGAAATAAATTGTAATACCCTCTCTGCGTAGCGAATAAGAATGATGAACTTTGCATAAAATAGAAGGAAAGGTAGCAGCAGGAATCTTTGTGCGGAAAAAAATCAGTAGCAAAAAATTCAGCACAATGAGAAATTCATCGTAACCATAAAGTGCGATGGAAAAATTTGGTGCATCAACAAAATGTGACAAAAAAATTTAGTGCAATTAAAAACTTGGCGTGGTAGAAAACAACAATGGGAAACTTGGTGCAACAAAAATATCAATGCAGGAGTAGGTAGTTCAGAAGAAGGAAGGTTGACTGTGAGAAGAAACAACTCGTTCCAAAAAGATAGTTTACAGCGAGCTCCAAAAAAACCTTTAAGAAATGGCTGAAAGCAATGGAGGAGACACAACAAAATTAAAATAGCAGACTTACATAACGATTGACAACAAATAGTTTTTACGCAGTGAAGGGATCGAGAGCTTGCTGAAAACACTATGGATGACATACAAATTCAGAAAGTGATGGAGAAGCATGAAGGGTGACCAATATTTATTCTTGAATGGATAAGGAATGATATCATGGAATAGGACGATAAATCCATGGAGATGATAATTTCTAAAGTAGGTGAAATATTTTCACATCAAACTCATGCAACAGGTACACTTTTGAAGTCTAGAAAGTAAAAATGATAGGAGTGCCATGATTGTTCACTTTTCTAAATCCATGATTAGGTAATGATGCTCACAATATATTTTTACATGACCTTTATCCTAACCACTTGACTCGACTTTGGTACCTAAATTCCACTTTTTTTACATGATTCGATATTTAAGAAGATAAAACCTTACAATTCAAACATGACTAATCCTTACACCCTTTTTTCGGAATTTTATCCAAAGTCCTTACTCGAATTTTCAAACCATCCCTTAGTTTTGTCACTAACCTCATAAACTTTGACACACCAATTGCGACTTATCCAAGAAAACTTTGTCCTTTTTCAAAAAACTAAGTCACGACTCTAAAACAAATGGACAAACTATGACTCTAACTATAAAAAACATGGTGCTAACAGCTGGCTCCATTGGCGATGTTATCCTCCCAGTAAGGTAGAAAATAACAGTGGACCAAGTGCCTGACCATTAGGCTTTATTTGACTCAAAATTCTAAACTGACAAAAAAAATCTCACTTACAAAACTTTCTTGACACAACTTTGACCAAACTCAGTATAAACTTAGGGCCTTCACTTTGGGCTTCAATTTTCTGTTCATTAT
This sequence comes from Picea engelmannii, assembly GCA_009831015.1. NCBI lineage: Eukaryota > Viridiplantae > Streptophyta > Pinopsida > Pinales > Pinaceae > Picea > Picea engelmannii. The sequence goes on from ML792744.1 coordinate 171,971, forward strand.
TGATTGATTCATCTGAAAATGAAAATGGTTATTTACAATGACATGAAGAGATTGAAATATCTAAAAAATATATATATGTTTGAGAAATATGCCATTTACAGGTCCCCCACCAATAAGATCCCCATTAAGCTCATGCAGAAAATAGGCATTATTCCCATGGTATGCAACAATTTTGAATGGTCCTAGCCAAAGATGATAGAACTTCCCATGTTTCCCTTTGTTTTCATTCCTTGCATCCCACTTCAGTACCAAATCATTCACCTTGAAATCATCCTCCTTAGTGTGTCTATCAAATTTTCTTCTAATTTTATCCTGGTGCAACTGTGATTTATTGAAGACCTATTCTCTCATTTGGTGTACATGAATTAATTGATTTATTATCCTTAAATCATCATTGGGTTCAAATTATTTTTCTCACAACAATATCACCACTGGAAGTCCTAATGAGGTAGGAAAAAATGTCTCTATACCATATACGATCTGGAAATGCAATGTGGAAATAGACCTTTTAGTGGTAATTCTCTCAACCCATAGCGCATGTATGGGATTTTTTTTCCAAGCCTTCTTGTTCTCCTGCATAAAATTCGTAATAATCACGATCAATCATTTATTAAATGATTCAACCAACCCATTAACCTGTGGGTAATAAGCAGAGGAATGAACAAGAGTAATATTATAGTCACTGCAAAATTTCTCCATTTTTTTGGATTTGGATGCCACTACATTATCAGTGATGATATTGACTGGACAACCAAATCTAGAAAAAATATTACTTTCTAAAAATTGAATGATGACAATATTAGTGGCTTCGATCCATTTGGTGAAGTAGTTTGTGGCTGTTAGAATCCTCCTATGATGAGTAGAGGATGGAAGATTAATTTCCCATATAAAATCAAGACCCCATTGCATGAATGGTGCTTCAACAGAAATAGGATTTAAAGGTAGAGGTTGCGGCTTTCTTTTTCCATCGAAGATCTGGCACTCATGGAAACTGGAAATTTCCTTGTATACAGAAAAAATATTGGGCCAATAAAACCCTGCCCTCAATATTTTGTGCGTAGTATTCTTCCAATAATGATGTCCCCAAAAGTCACCTTTGTGATACTCTTTGATATCCTTTTTCATTTCTTCTTGCAAAAGAAAACTTAACAATGTCCCGCCTGGATCTTTCCAATACAGAGAATGGTACAAAATGAAAAATTTTGTTGCTTTCAACTTTAAAAAATGTATCTTTGGTTTTACTCAACCTGGGAGGAGCTTGTAGATTTATTAATACATAAATAATATCAATGTACCAAGGTGAATCATGTAGCCTTTGGGATAATAGTGGAATTGTTTCTTCTTCAGAATTTTCTGATAAATCAACAATAAAATTGATTCCCAAAACATCACAATTTGACTGCGCCATCAATTTTTCAAGTCGTTGATTTCATCTTTGTAGGTTTGATTTCAAGGTCATATTCCAACATTACTGCTATCAATTTCCCCCTCTCCCCTCAGGATCGGGCTAGGTCAAAATGTCCTTTACAAAATTGCTCAGTACATAAGCAATGCCGTGAGAATGAAAGATATAAGTTCTAAATTCTTTAATATCTTTCACCGAGGAAAATGCATGTTTTTCCATGATGTCATACCTTAGTGGGGAGTATCTCAATGTCATGCTATAATAATCTATAGGCCTTTCAAATTTCTAATCATCTTTTTGCAACAAAACACCAACAATAGTGTGTTCTGAGGAAAAACAAAACAAAATAAATCTTTTGTAAAATCTAGACTAGCTAACACTAAAGCTTTGGTCAATGCTACTTTAATATCTTCAAAATACTTCCTAGCTTCGGGAGTGAATTTTATTTCATTTCCTTTCCTAAGCATATTTGTGATATATTTTATGATCTCAACCAAGTTAGGAATAAACCTTCTCAAAAAAATTACTTTCCCTAGGAAAGATTGTACCTCTTTCTTGCTCCTGGGAGTGTCGATCTTCATAAGCTCTTCCACTCTGTTGGGGTATATTTTAATCCCTTCCTTTGAAATGATGTTTCCAAGAAATTTCCCTTCTTGCATTCAAAAGTTTGACTTTTTTAGACTCAATGAGATGCCAAACTTTCTACATTTCTGGACAACCTTTCTTAGATGTTTGAGATGTTGATCATCGAAGTCTAAAAATATAGTGATATCATCTAAGTAAATAACAATAAATTTATCCTTTTCATCGGTAAAGGCTATGTCCATGGCCCTTTGGAAAGTCTCTCCAACATTCATAATCCCAAAAGACATTTTTGCATACATGAAAGTGCCCCAAGGTGTTGTACAATTTGTCTTTTCTTGGTCATATGGATGTACCATAGTCTGGTTGTAACCAAAAAATCCATCAAGCATTGATATATTATGAAACCGCACCACTTTCTATAGGATATAATCCATCTTGGGAAGTGGATAATTGTAACATCCCACTTTGGCGCACTGAGAAAACTTATTCATTGAGGACACTTGCTCGCAAGTGATCTGGACTATTATGATATTAAAACATTTGTCCTTGATTATGATGTGTTATGATAGATGACATGATGTTTTACTGCATTGACATAGACAGGTGTTATTGACTCGGTTTTACTGAGTGTACAGGGTTTTGGACCTTGAGGATGCAGAGCCATCGACGTAACCCTTGGACTCTGAATCGATTTAGGGAGTGTGCTATTGGGGTTTGCTTATTTTACTGTGATTTTAGTACATTTGAATAGATGATATGATGTGGACATGTTCTAACATGATTGTTGATGATGCAGGTTGACGATAGCTTGCCGACCGAACTCACATATGGAGTAAAGGGGCCACACACAAGACTATCAGAGAAGTTGAGGGAGAGGGGTGGATAGTAGCCCTGCCACAGCCTACTAGCACTACCACCATGGCTCAACCTGTAGGTTAATGATTACCTAGTTTGAGAGAACCCACGATGTCGCAAGGGCAGACTGTGACAGTCGCTCGCGATGATTCTAAGGGGTGCACAATAAGGTGGGGACCTTATTCCTTAGAAGCCCTTAGTCTCCCACAAGTTCACCTGGCAGAGTATTGACTCCAGGGGTTATTGATGTCTACCAATCAGTCAAGAGGCGAGTGGCACCCTTGGAGCACATGGTGCATCCTAAAGGGCACGTCGCACAAAAGAAACACAAGAGGCAAGTGGCACCCTTGGAGCATGTGGTGCGTCCTGAAGGGCACGTCGTGCAAAAGAAACACTAGAGGTGAGTGGCACCCTTGGAGCACGTAGTGCGTCCTGAAGGGTACATCGTGTTGATGATGTTAAAGGAACAAACCTAGATGGCCTAAGACTAATATCTCATTAAGAAATTTTAAAAACAACTTCCCTAATTAAAATGTCACCTAGTTCAGAATCTAAGTCCTAAGTCTAAAACTTCACTAGGGGTAAAATTTTGTCTACCCTTAAGAAAAATACCTTATAAAAATAAAATAATAAATTTTTAAACTAAAAACCACTTAAGTAATAGTTGTGGACTTCATAATTTTTTTGGGTAAAATGAAGAGAGTAAGAACTTAATTAAAATCTGTGGATATCAAAGGTAAAGAAGAAATAAATTATTTAACTTGTGAAAGTGTAAAAAGATATTAAATTAATAATAAAAGGAAAAGAGTAAATAGCGCAATTGCCATTTTGGATCTAATAAAAAGGGGAAAGAAGGGAATAATAAAAATTAGGAAACTAAGGAATGGAGGAAACATAATAAGGGAAAGAGGGGAACTTATTGTAAAAAGCGAGGTCAACATAGTAAAGAATCTGCAATTAAGAACCTTCTAATTTGAATTAAATTAGAAACTTCATTTTAGGGAAAGTATTTAAACCTCTAAGGGAATCTAGGAACACCTAGGAGTAAATTTAGGAGAAACTCTAGGTGGGTGAGGGAAATGAGACAATTTTTAATTTAAAGAAAATAATTATTGGAGGAAAGAGGGGAATGGATGACACTTGTGCGAAGGAAAATATTTAGAAGATTTTTATTAAAAATTAATTTAAATGTGATTTAGGGAAAGATGGAAGTTCTAAAAACTCTATAAAAGAAAGGGAAGATGAGGAAGAAGGGGATCGACTGATAGCATAACGTTACGCTGCCGGATTTGTGACTTGACTGATTACTTGTCGGGAGTTGGGATTTCCCAGCTCGGATAGGAGTGGTAGCTCGGCCTTGTGAGGAGAGATGGGAAGCTAGACATACCATCTGGATAGTGTGTGGCCCCTTTGCGGCTCAAGGGGGTAAGGGGGAAGCAGAGTACCCCTAGCGTTGGCTGGGAGGTACCGGTGAGGTCTCGATGATCGACGAGTGGGAGTGGCACAGAGTGTGTGGACGACACTCGAAGCAAGCGATAAGGCAATGGTATGACTGTATTTTAGTAGATTGGAATGCATTATGATTTATGATGGGATTGGTATATCAGTGTAAATGGATTGATTGGCTATTTTTTATTTATTTACTCGGTGATTACAATTGTAATTGTTTAACTACTGTTTTTATTTAAAATTTCTTATGTGATATAGTGTTATTATTTGCAAATCATGTACTGTTTTATATTCTATGGGTTTCTTGGGTATAAATTACAACTAATAAGCTATTATAGAACCTCATGACAATAAAAATTATTACCACTGTTACTTACCTCTGTTAATAAAACTACTTACCTCCGATAATTGCGAGATGATAAAAATTTTTACCGCTTATTCTCATTTTATTTGTTTCTGTGTTTGTTGGTGCCCAGTGGAAATGAGTTCTTGCTATTTGAACCCTTGACTCTGGCTACGAACATCCAGACCTAATCAATGTTAATTTTTAGGATACTTAACATTGCCTGTCTTCTTTATTGTGTTATAAGTTGTTGTGATTTTAGGGTTTAGGATTGTCGCTACTAGAAGTAGTGTGCTTGTTGTTTCAATTTTAGTGTCGGCGAATGATGAAGTTATGGCGATGTCGATGATTACCTAGAACTACTTATGGACATCCTTCTTAGTCAATGTTCTTTTGTTTTAATGAAATAAAACAATATATTACTCATACTGAGCTGGACAATAGAGGCATATGTATTACAACCAGAGACACTGGAGGATGGCCTTTTCTACCAGTATTGTTTGCCCCTTCAGAGAATAGTCCATACTGAAATCCAATGATCTACGTAGAGCATCCAATGCCAACCAGATTTACAGTAGGTAACAAATTACAAAATAGATTTAAATACACACCAAGAATTACACACAATAAGCACTCCGAGTTCGGCAGCATGAATAAATGTCTCGAAAACAGAGCAGACCTTTAATTCTGAACAGGCTATTCAATGTACTACGCTACAACACATTTGAGTGGGAAATCAAACACCTTAATTAACAACGATTTTTTTTTTAAGATCAGTTGGATTTTAGCCTCACAGTAACCACGAATTGACTTCCTATCAGACGACATCCTTACCCTGATGACAACATTGAGGAAAAGAAATTTAAGCTCTACGTTTTAATATTTGGTTACCCAGTTTGATGTTTTTACCAGACTAGTGTCATGTGTGTTGAATGCTCTACTTTACTGTTGTCCCTCACAATGCCAGTGGCCATATCTTGACCGCGATCTACTTGCCTTTACCCAATGTTTTTCCTTTTATTTGATAGCATATTAAATAACGTTTTTCATGCCTAGATAGCATTTTTTATTCAACAACACCCTTTTTAGATAGGGATTATAGTATTTACCTCATCCCTTCCTTTTAGTTAAATTTTGATTTAGGTGACAGCATATTCATTGTCCTTGGGCCATTTAAACTCAGACGAGTGATTTTAGATAGTGATCGAAGAGTGTTGTGAAAGCGTCCCTTACTTAGGCGCCCAATACTCGTTGTATATGACAACGATCTAGAAATTGATTAGGCGTTAAAATTTTAGCGACTACCCTTGATGTCCACCGCGGAGTCACCCAGTTGCCACATTATTTTCCCCGACTTCACCCTACTTTATCAGGTTACTTGAATAGCATTCAAGTGAACAAAAGTTGGTTGATTGACCTTGAGTTGGGTTGAGATTGTGCTGACAGTGAATAATGACCAGTGGGAATAATACTGTAAGACAACAATTTAATCTTTAAGAAACCTTTTATTTAAAATTCTTATTTGACAGACAACCAATCATTGAGGACGACCTATTTCTCTATTTATTATGTAGACAACAATTGAGTGTCCTAGCCAACTCACAAAGATTCTCTAGGAAATGGGTTAATCTGAGGTTGACTGTCGTGGTAGTAATTGTCTCTGCATGACAGTGTACTAACCTATGTCATTGTGTTGATAGTGTATTACATGGTGTTGACAACTATTTTTTTTCCACTTCCCAAGTTACGCTTGTCACCTTCTTGAATTCTGGTTAAACAAATTTTATTTAGAAACCTTGGTTAGCCTTAACCCTCACTTTTATACCTTTTGATGAAGGGTTAAACGACTCACCCTTTTCACCCAACTAGAAGGTAAGTACTTACATAAATAAACCTTTAATATTAACTTGTGCAAAATCTTTGGAATTAATGACACATGGTTATAATTATAATTGCCTAACTTAAAAGCGTTAGCTAGAATTTGATGAGTTGACACTGGATATGATCCATGATAAGGTTGGATTTATTACTATAGTACTAAGTGATGAAGGACTTGATTTATAGGTTGTGGAATTGTCCTTGTTATATGAGAATTTATATGGGTTATAAATTGTAGTTATGCCCTTGTGTTCCTTGCTATTATTCATGTATTATCCTCTTGCTCCTTGTTTTAAATATTGCATAGTGGATTGATTAATCATAGCAGTTTATCTTGGGCACCATGATAGGTATGACGGGCATGTGTGTAGTTACTTCATCTAGAAATGCTAGCTACAATTGAATTAATGAATGATTTATTCTGCACCTTGAAGTAAAGTAGATGACTACGCTTGCTTCTTGATTTAAATAAAGTTGTTTTCTTTTCGCTCGCCCTTATGTCGTTTCATAATGGATTTCATAATTAACTTTCTCTTGCACCGTGGAATTTTTATAATGCGTATTGATTCGTATAACCTTATCGTACATCGATCATCCTTGAGGTTGTTGATTTATTTTTTGGGTTCGAATTGAGTCGGGCGAGATGTAGACACCTCCATGTTCCTCAGAACAGCCACCAGCCTTGAGACCTTAAATGGTTTAAATCGATGGGAACCTGGGCTTGAGCGTTGCTTATGTGTCTTGGAGGTCCTAACCATTGCAGGGTAGGATGGGCGGGTAATTAGTCTTTTTATTCTCGTCGATTGTTTGTCGCCCTTTGCTTCTGGATGCTTGATGTGCGTCTTGGATCGTTATGTTGTTGTTGCATTTGCATGCACCATGTTCATCATCGTATGGCAATGCAGAGTCGAATGTATTTATTATCCTAGTACACATGCGCACACACAAGAAAAAAAAATTTATTAGCACTTGTTAAGAGGTTGGTCATCGTAACGAGGAGGACCTTTACAATAATTGTCTTTCATAGACACCTTGTTTAGATTACGAAAATCTACGCATAATATTATCTCACTGCTTTTCTTCCTGACAGGCACTAGGATAGCCACCCATTTGGAAAATCTTAAGGACAGAATAATTTTGGCATCAAACAATTTCCTTACCTCCTTTTCAATCAAGGGAAACAACATATGGTTTATTCTTCTCAACTTTTTCTTGAAGGGTTTATGATCATCCTTGATGGGAATTACATGTTGAATTACATTAGTATCATAGACCTTCAAATCTTCATAACCTCATGCAAAGACATTGGGAAAATCCTTCATAAGACTGATATACCTCTTTTTAATTTATGGACTAATCGTTTTTGACAATTTGATGATCTTGGTATCCTCGTGAGTCCCAATGTGGCAATCTTATATATCCTCATCATTTGTAGTGATTTTAGGATTTCTAGCTACATTATTGTTGTCAAAACGTTTCTCCAATGGGAGGAAGCCTTTAGGGATAGTGTTATTTTTGAGTTGTAGTATATCTCTTCCACCAATCTGATTCTGAAAAGGATCATCATTTTTGAACACATCTGCATCTTCATTCCCTTCATAACAACATTCATCATCAATATTTAAATTAGCAAATTCGTCACTCATATGAAGGAATCTTTCTACCTGTTTGCCATATTCAAATATTTTCCAATATTTAATGTTATAAGGGACTGCTAACCTATGCTTGATCTCGATTTCATACCTTTTATTAGAAAAATTGAAATTTGAAAACCAAAGATGAAGTAGCCAATGCGTCAACAATTTGATTTTTCCCCTTAGGAATCATTGATAAATTGTATTCTGAAAACTCTCCAAGAAGATCAAGCACTAAATTCCTATATGCTCTCAATCTAGGATGATTGGACTGATAAATACCCTTTACCTAATTGATAACAAGCTCATAGTCTCCATGTAAAACTATCCTCCTAGCACCAAATTCTTTTAAATTCTTCAATCCCAAAATCAACGCCTCATATTCGGCCATATTGTTGGTAATATCAAAAGAAGATTATAAGAATAAATTTTTGTACCTATCTTGGGAGGATTAATCCACACACCAACTCATGTTACTTCCCTGCTAGAAGCTCCATCAAAGCTCATATTCCACATTTCATCTTCAACACCCTTTTGCTAATTTGTAATCTCCTCTACTTGATGATGAATTTCGGCTTTAATAGATATGACAGTTGTTGGCTTCCCTTCTTCAAAAATCAAGTCATTATAAAAAATATAGGAACCAAATTCAGTATCAACAGAGTAAATGGGATGATTATTTGGTTGAGTTTTTCTACTCACCATGTACTTGATCAATACTTCTCTATACAACCTCCTTTCTTGGCAGAAAATAGGGATAGTAGCATATGACATATCCATTTGCAAAGTTCTATTTAACTTTGCATCCCAAGATCTAGATAATAGCATGCCAAATTTAGGAGGGATGTCAGCATCCACCACATCCATGATCAATTTTTTTGAAGGAATTTGAGACAATGATACAACCAAGTCTTTGATTAAACTGAAACATTTCACCTTCCTTGAATCAAAAGAGAAGAGATCCTTAGAAGGTCTTGTAATATCTAGTCCCAATTCATCCATGACAACCTTGGGCATCATATTATGTCATGATCTTGAATATAACATTGCATTATGCAAGGTCATGTCATGGATTTTAAGACTGACATAGAAAGGAGGAATATCATCAACATCACCACTCTCCTACACACGTGGGACAGACAATATAGTAGGGTGATCATGTTGTACATTCAGGGTGTTAGGGGCTTCTTCCATTTTTAGCATTTTAATGATCTTATTTCTATATTATCCATTCTTAATCAACTTATTAAATGGACTAGGAATTTTTATTTTAGCCATATCACTTTCAAAATTAAAAGGAGATGGAGCCTTTTCTACCTCTTTGACAATTGTTTCCTTTCTTACCTCAGGTAATTTCTTTGGGGTTTCTTCTCTGGATTTTCCTTTCTCCATTTCATCCTTTGGTGGATTATCTTTCTTTGGTTGACTTGAAGAAGGTGTATTGGTCTGAAGTTCCCTTGTAGGATTTTCCTTTGGAGTATTTACAAGAACCTTTTTACTCCTGAGGTTGTTATGTTTCTAGAACTGGATAATAGCATTGTGGTATCCTTTGTTGAACTCTTATGTATCCAATGACAACATATCATCATTATCTTGCATAAAATTATCATTTGCATCCATAAATTGATCATGTTCTTCTTTTGTTAAAAACACATTTGTTTTTGTGTCGTCACAACAATGCATATTGTCTTCATTTGTTGGATCAAAATCCTCATTTGCATAGATTTTTTGGAAAGGAGGCTTTATTTGCTGATCACCTTGATTTATCTGATCTCTTTGCCTGATCTGAGGAACTGGAGCTCTTATGAAATTTTGATTTCTGGGATAAAAATCAGTTTGATCCCTGGTGGAAAACTTATTTTCCAAGTACATTCTTTCCATGAATCTTTCCATAGTCTTCATCATCAAATTGAATTTCTCATCTGATGATTGAGAAGTTGAGGGTTGTGCTTCTCCTTGGACCTTCTTGACATCTCTTTCAGGATTATATTTGATCTTCCCTGATGCCATCAAATTTACCTCTAGTTCAATTGCATCACTCATCATATCATCTAATGTATTGGATCTTATTTCTCTTAACAAAAAGGAAAAGCCAGTGTCAAAGGAATAATCATATCAAAGTTGAGAAGCTCTAGGAGGAGGTTTAACTTCTTTAGGGATTGAATTATAGACTTTCATAAATCTGGTTGAAAAATATTGTACTGTTTCATTTGGTGATATTTTTATATTATTGTACTAATTTAGCAACTGGAGAGGATTCTTTTTATCACCCCACCTTACAAGAAAAAGTGTTTCAAAAGCTGTAAAATTGAGGATACTCGCTACAAGAAGATATTTAAACCATTTTCTGACTTCTCTTGAAAGACTTTGTGCGAACAACCTAAGTTTTTCATCCTCATGATCTACTTTCTCTACCATTGAACCAATCCAAGTGTCTTTGGGATGACATATTTTCTTCAACATCGAATGACTTGATTCTCTGATTATAATTTTGGGGTAAATCATGCAATTGGGAAGGCAAGGCAAGAGGAGAAAATCTAGCTGCCATGGCTCTAGGAGGAACAATTTGAATAGAAATAGTCTTAATGGGGACAGTGGGAATCAAAGATTGAAATTTCTTCTGATCAAAGATAATTTCATTCAAGTTAGATTTTGATCTAGATCTGAACAAGGCTTGCTCAAATTTTAAATCAAAGTCAAGGTCATCAATGCCTTTTAAATCGTCTTTGGCTAATGATAGATTTATGTCCAGAAAGGAAAATGATTTAACTGTCTTTTCCTTTCTTTTGTGTAATATCTTCTCGGGATCAAACACAGATTGTATATGTTATGGATCAGGGTTCCTTCTAGTGTAAAATTTCTTAGGAGCCAGGATTTATTATTTTCTCAAAACAAAAAAACTATAATACTGATCTTTTCAAATGAAGTCGGCAGGGTAATAAAACAAATTTAGCCAAAAAAAGTGTTTGATCCACTCTTACCCTTAGGAATCGAATCTAATCTTTTAGTCGTTATTCCCAGATAAAATTTTCAATTTTGTCCCCGACAATGACGCCAAAATGTTATCGTTGAGTAAATTGTTGGTATGAAAAACAATCTACAAAGGTAACCTACAAACCAACTTTATGACTGGAAACTAGCCTTTCTAATCTAGAGAGGGCTCTCTCTAAGACTTGATCTTTGATAGACACGTTTTTTTTCTTGATGGCTAGATTTTAAACTTCAAAATAGATTTTAATCAGGTTTGTTGACAAGGGATAGTGTTTCTAGGGCTATGGAGTCAACCCATGAAACAAAGAAAACAATGCTTAGTAGTTAGAATTCCTCAGAGGAATAAAGGATAAACAAGGTGATGAAATTCAATATTTAATTTGATCATATAGGGAGAAATAAGAAAAGAAACATACAAAAAAATTAGAGCATTGCAGTGAATGAATTCTTATCTTAGCCAGGAAGACAGACATAATTTAAATAAGTTTAGTATAGAGAACCACTTAGATGAATTCTGGACTTTAAAATTTACCAATTTAAAAAGAAGAGAACTGTAAATGAATATGAATACATAGGAAATATGTACAGAGAAATATACAAGCTTAAGATAATAACCATTAGAATATTTTTCAAGAGGAACTCGGGACTTCTGCATTTGTATTTCTTTAGATTCAGGAAATTACACAAAAGATCAAAATATATATATATCAAAACAATCCTTATATATAGAAATTAAAGCTACACTAAGTGCCTAGGAATCAAACTAGTATCTCCTAGAGTTGTGGATCTATTTTTTTTCAAAGAGAATAACAACCTTTACAAAAATTCGTAAAAAATAGAAAAAATCAATCTGGAAATCATAAACTATCTGGGTTGTTGTTTAAAATCACAAATTATTCAATAAAATCACAATCATACGGTTGTGATGAAACATCACGCGTATTTATGGACAAAATTGTCACCCCTGCGTAGTAGATTCTGGCTTCTATTGCACAATTGTTCGCTACAAAATCTGCACAATGATTTTGCACGACGAATATTCATGAGGAGGTTGCTTGCGCGAATTCAATTGACTAAAAAATCTATGCAGTTCTTTCACACGACGAATCTTCATGCAGAGGTTATGCGTGAGAATTCAGTTAGCTGCAGAGAATGGGCTCATCCAATTTTCCCATAGCTTCTTTGTTCAAAGTCAACTATATTTGTAAGGCCCTACTTGTCCTTCTCAATGACAAGATTTGCCTTTTCAAATTCTTCATCTATCTCAAAAAAGACACATTTATTTTCAATTTTAATTAAGAGTTAGAGAGAGTTGCACATGAATTATCAATAGCTGGTCTACATTCTTTGAAATGTTCCATGATAATTTCCTCTGACATCCTCTTTTCCTCCCTAAGCTCAATGATCACATATTGGGCCTCTCTGAGCTTCTTTTTAAGCCAATTTATATTATTTTCTCTTGTTGGTGGTGAGGTAGGAGATATTTGACCTTCTTGACACTGTGATGTTGGTGTTTCAATAATTGTTTCTGCTAGATGTCTTCTCAATTCTCTATTTTCTTGATAAAAATTGGCTATGATGTGTTGAGATTGCTTTAGTTGTTGTTTCATTTTGTAAGTATTTGCATTTTCCTCACCTAACTCCACATGTCTTTCATCAATTCCCTTGTTTGCACATTCGATAAGCTCTAGTTGAACTATGTGTATGGGAAATCTCTTGGCACAGGACTTGATGCGTGGTTTAATGGGATCTTGTATCTCCTCAGTGTTATTAGTAAATATTGACCTTCTTCTCTTCTAGGATGTTGGATGATTGAATGATGAGTCTTCTATTTCTTTCCCTTTTCTTCTTTCAGTAACATCTTCCCTTATCACCTCTGAACTATGAAGTGATGATTTCTCAGTAGATAGAGGAATGATTCCTTTAGGGTCTCTGGGAATGTTATCCAAAATCATAAAATAATTCCATTCCTTGTTCAAATTTCTCAACTCTTCAACCACCAACATTTTAATTAACGAAAAATGGAATAATTTGTTCCTTGGATGATCATATTTGGCCTGGACACTGTCTTCCATCTTTCCCAGGCTTCGACACAAGAATAAAGGTAAGTTTAAGGGATTTTTGCCTGTGAAATGCATCAATAATCTGATGTGGTATGGATGCACCCTGTCGAATCTTCCTTCACAGGTGAAGTATTTCCTAATTATCTTCAAAAGGTTTTCAAAAGGTTCGAGGAGATACTCGCTTGGAATGTCATTTCCAACTTTATGATTTTGATATTCAGGCTTGATGGAATCCATATAACATGAAGTGTCTAAAGGCATACCTTTAAGCCATTTTTCTCCCTGTAGAGGGATCATCGTCACAGTTGACATAGTTTCCTCTGTCACTTGGAAAGTGATTCCTACAATTGTTGTACTGACACCAATAAAATTTAGGGCAAACTTCTTAGTTAGTTGTGCATTATATCCTTGAATCCTTTCACAGAAACACATAAATCCGACTTGTTCAAAATATGACCTGATCTTCAGGTCGACATTTATTAATTTTAAATCCTGAGGTTCAAACCTCATCACCCTACCACTTCTTGCATTCTTTATTTTTCTTTGGGAAGTTGCCATGGTGATGGTATATGTTAATTTCAAGCGTGCAACAATAAATTGTAATACCCTCTCTGTGCAACGAATAAGAATAATGAACTTTGCAGAAACTACAAGGAAAGGTGGCAATAGGAATCTTTGCATGGAAAACAAATTAGTAACAGAAAATTTGGTGCAATGAGAAATTCGGCGCAGTAGTAAAGTGTGACAAAACAATTCGGCATAGTGTAAAAGTTGGCACGACAACGAAAAACAATGGGAAGCTTGGTGCAAAAAAAATCTCGGCCTAGTAGTAGGTAGTTCATAAGAAGGAAGGTTGTTTGTGAGAAGAAAGAACTCGTTGCAAAAGGCTAGTTTACAATGAGCTCCAAGTAAAATTTTAAGCAATGGATGAAAGAAATGGAGGAGACACAACAAAATCAAAATAGAAGACTTACATAACGACTGACAACAAATAGTTTTTACGCAACGAAGGGCTCCAAAGCTTGCTGAAAAAGCTATGGACGATGTACAGATTATGAAAGTGATGGATAAGCATGAAGAGTGAACAATATTATGCTTGAACAAACAAGGAATGAAATCATGGAAAAGGATGATAAATCCAGGTCGATGAGAAGTTCAAAAGCAGGTTAAAGATTTGTGCAACAAACTCATGCAACGGGTACACTTTTGAAGTGTGAAAAGTACAAATGATAGGAGTGCCATGATTGTTCACTTTTATGACTTCATGATTGGGTAATGATGCTCATAATGTCTTTTGACATGACCTTTATCCTAACCACTTGACTCGACTTTGGTACCTAAATTCCCTTTTTTTGACATGAATCAATATTTAAGAAGATAAACCCTTGCAATTCAAACACGATTAATCCTTACACCTTTTTTTTTCCGACTTTGATCTAAAGTCCTTACTCAATTTTTCAAACCATCCCTTATTTTTTTCACTGACCTCATAAACTTTGACACACCAACTGTAACTTATCCAAGAAAAAAATGTTTTTTTCAAAAAAGTAAGTCATGAATCTAAAAAAAATGGACAAACCTATGAATCTAACTATAAAAAACATGGTGCTAACAAATTCAATAGGTAAGTACTTTGAAAGAATTTATGAAAAGTTATTTCGAATTGATGAAATATGAAACTACGTTGAATACATTGCATGGAATGATTGATCATTGCATGCAAGAATGGGAACTTCCTACTGCACATAGGGTAGTGAATCAGATACTGCACAAAAAGAGGACAATAAAATAGTTTAGACTAAGTGTGTATATTGGGGAATATGACATGGAAAATGTCATTTTAGACTTGGGTTTTGATGTAAATGTTTTACCAAAGAAAACATGGGAAATGGTGTGGAAGCTAAAGTTAATTTTCTCTCTCATACAGTTAGTTTGGTGAACCAACACAAGAAAGTACCAATTGGTTGATTGTTAGGGGTACCTGTGAATATAGATGTGGTGCGCAATATATCACATTTCAAATTCATCGAGAATGTGGATGATAATATGCCATATACAACACCAATGGGGCTTGAATGGGCCTTTGAAATCAATATATTATTAATCTAAATAAAAGGGAAATGATATTTGAAGTACGAGACTTGAAGGTTACCGCGTCGTTGGATCCAACATAAGGGAAAAGGTATATAGAAATAGATAAAGGGAATGAAATTGATAACCTGTATATCATGATTGTGCCAGTGGATGACTACTCTAGTTGAACTGCAAATTGCACACTAATTTGGAGAATCATTAGCTCATGTGTGTCAAATTTTCAGGAAGGTTTGGAACATTGGAAAAAAAGGATGCATGAAGTATCAACCAGATCGTGTTCCTTTATTACTCGATCATTGTGGTGGATTGGGATGAAGTTATGTGACCCACCCAAGTATGATGGTTTGAGTGAAATAATCTCTTTCATAAATGTGTTTGAGTTGCAGATACCCAAACAACGAATATTATTGGCATTAGATGTTGTCTTGAATTCTACTCTAGCCATATGGTGGGATTCACATAAATAAGGAATAGAATAATAGAAACAATGTAAAATATTGATGTGAGTTAGATTTGGTACCGAGGTTGAGTATATTGCATAGAAATATGCAGGAGTCAATGACCCAACATATTATATTGTGTAGTGAATAAGGATATGGATTTTGATACCATGGAAGGAATGGACACATAGGTTCATACATACATTAGATACAATTCCCAAGAACTAGTACCTGAAACTAGAATTGTGCGGAGAAACAATGAACTGGGATGAACTAACTTGAAGGTTTAAGATAACATTTAATTTTGAAAATGAATTTTCATTAGTAGATGCAGCTCTGTAGGTCGTTAGAAACAATATTTTTTCTATAGAAGGGTCGATGGATGTAGTACATGTGTGTAGTGCACATAGAGCTTTTGTGACAATTCATGAAGCACCGAAATGTTATAATGTAGCTACACAAGATGAGGACGAGGAAGATCCAAGAAATATATAAATACCTAAAAGTGAGGGGGAACGTGCAGTGGTAGGTCCAGATCTTGGATAATCCACGTATCCATAGCCATTAAGGACATGTACGATGAATATTGGGAAAAATGAGAGTCCAAAGAGTGTGCAGATAGGTTGTTAGTGGGAAAACCCCCCTTTAACTACACTAGGGTTTAAGATGTAGATAGAGCGAATGATCGTCTAAAAGTTAATCCATTATCTACTCTACCCCAAACATACCAAAACAAGAAAAAAGAAATCAATAAGAGAAGAGATCAGATAACTGTATCTTTGATCCCACGTCTAGTGATGATCTCCTCAAGCTTCGTAGTTCCAATGACTACACGTTTCCTCCCAAGGATGACCTGCATCCAAAGATAGGAAAACAAGGACTACAATCATGTTATTTTATTCATGAGTTAGGTTTATATATGAAATTATAAGTATAAATCAATGAAAATACACAAAACATCATCATTTGGGACAAGAAAACGTGATTCTTTTATTCATCATACAAATACTGAAACTTACAATCTATGTCGGCCACCATTCCATGAACCTAGTCTGGGCTCCTCTTTACCATGCTCCAAGTGCACCTTGAATGGAATTCTTCTCTCAATATTTTGATTACCTCAAGAAAGGGAATGGATTGAATGGAGGAAGAAGGGGCTGATGAGGGAATGCTGAGGCAATATCTAACAAAAGGTAGAAAAAGCTTGGGCAAGGAGGGGAAGTGAAATTGGGTAGAGTTTCACTATTCTTATGTTTGGATGTGAAATGAGACCCAAACAAATTCTTTTATATGAAAAAGGGATGGTTATTTGGTTGGGTTACAGGCTATAGTAGGTGGATTAGTTGGGAAACTTTCAATATCCCGTGAATTTCAACAAATTCCTTGCAACTTTTTAATTTTTGCAACTTTTGCAAGCATAAGCGGGATGTGATGGTGCAAAAAGCATATGTATACGAGATGTAGTGGTGCAGCAAGCATATGTACACAGTCTGTAATGGTGAAGGGTGCATACATATTATAAAAAATGGTTTTTTAAGAAGAGATTCTCAACAATGATTTGGAAAATGATGCAAGTAAGAGGGCTAAGGCCATGTATCCATGGATAGAGAATTTTAGGGCTATAATAGATTCCCCCTAATGTGTGAGGTCAGAAGAGAAACTGATGGATGAAATACATTACAATATGTTCACCAATGTACGAATTCGAGTGATCCCGACACCAGAGTTCGAGAGGTGCCATCTACAAAACTACAATTGTCTCTCCAAGGCGGGAAAACCCATGCTTAGTATGAACTAAATCACGGCTTCCAATCAAATACATTACAGATCCATGTCATATAACTATATAAAGTGTATCCACGAGCAATACATAATGCATCTACATCTCAAAATCAGTTGAAGATATACAAGTATAGTATCCATCTTCAAGAAGCTAGTGACACCTGATGGTCGAAGATGAGGTCTTCATAGTTGTAGAAACAACTTCAAGATATTCAAAACTCATGTAGGAGTATAATGGGAGTGTATAACTCACTACGCTAAGGTATTCAACGACTCGTTGGGAAAATACATGAGGATATCGATGATCAGGAAGAGAACTTCGTCGATTTTGAATCTGGACATGACTAGACTCTCAGGATGGCCGACTCATGAAGTCAAGAGAAAAAATGCAAAAAGGCCAACTCAGGTTGACTGAAACTTCCCTTGGAAAAAATCACGAAAGATGATCAGACTCAAGAAGCATGACATTGACATAAGTTCACGATGAAGGAGGCAACACAAACTCTCCTTGTGTTTGGAAGAGTAACCAAACATAGGAGGACACAAATCTATGTAGGGAGAACAACTTCCTAAGGTCATAGTAGATCCCAATGCTTGAAGAAAAAACAAAAGGATGTGATTTTTCCAAGGGTGACTCTCTATGCTGTTGAAAAAATAATGAATATTTTTCGTCCCCTCTTTTTGGAATATTTGATTTTTTTGTCTCTTTCAATTTTTTAAGAGCTTAAAAAAGAATAAAATAATTCTACGTTACAAATGAGGAACGAGTGTCACAAGCAAGCATACTAGTTCCAAGTATAAGGAACATACTAATTCTCAAAAGAAGGAGACATGTGCAATAAAATGACACTCGGGGAAAATTCCTCCATGGGTCAAGGTGTCAGGTCGTAGAGGCAAGAAGTGCTACAAGGCTTGGATATAAGGCATGCTTCAAAGGTTCAGTTGAGAGGCACATGGATCTGTCATTAGGTTGAAGACGCAAAGATGCAAATTCGATTAAGAAATAAATAATGAGACCCCTTCCATGTAATTTTAACTAGCTCAGAGAAGGTAATCTCGGTAGTTTTTTCACGTTTAGAGAGTTTGAAAAAACGCAAAAGAAGACTCCAAGGAGTACCTTTTTCGGAGATAGTCTAGTCGGTTCAAAAAAGCGTTAAACTTGCACTGAAAATATGTCTATTCAAAACCATTTTAACGAGTGTGACAAAGAAAATATCACTCGAAAATCTCTTCAATTTTAAGGAGTCTGAAAAGAGATTAACTATGGACTCACATCCTTTTTCTGAGTTTAGTCTCCTTAGCCCGAAAAAGTATAAAAATTACTAAGGAGAGCTCTCCCGATGAGATGAATCTCCCGAGGTGTACCTTTTTTTTCTATAATCTACAGGCTGGAAAAAGGGTTAAACTCATGCCAATAGATGTTCTTCTATACCAATTTAACGAGTGTGAAGGAACAAGGTCACTCGACGATCTTTTCAATTTTAGGGAGTCTGAAAAGAGCTTAACTATGGACTCTTGGGGGGGGGGTGTTTCGTTTTTCGTAAGTAATATCCAAGGCCCAAAAAAGGTGATAAACCAAAACCAAGGAGAATGTTCCTTTTGCGAAGATTTAGTCCCCCAGTCTCGAAAAAGGGTTAAAATTATGCCTGAAAATACTCTTCTAGTGAATTGAAGTTCCTAGAGCATAACTTTATTCGTAAAATTAGTCGTCCAGAAAGAAAAAGTGGTAAACTACCGCTGGTTAGATGTGCCTTCAAATTTGAGTTTTTTGAGCTTGAAAGGCAACAAGATCGCTTGAAAATATTTTTATTTTTAGAGAGTCTGAAAAGGGATTAAAGAAGACTCCATGGGGGCTTATTTTCTCAAGTAATCCATATGATATTTAAAAGAATAAATAAATTCTCGTTGGATGTTGCTTTTGAAATTTAAATAAATCTCTAAATACAACAAATCATTCTCATGAGGGAGTCACCCGGGGTAGAGTCTACACAAACACTAGGAACATATAAAGGGGAAGCCCGAAATAAATCCGAATTAGGATGGTTATTATCATATTCCAGATGGTCGATAGTGACAATGCTTCCATTATTAAGGAAATGAATCACCCGGAAGAGCGTAGAAACCAAATCATTCATAGCATATACATAATCACACTCAAGAAGCATATTGAAATCTAACAAGACTTCCACCACTATAACATCGACAAGGATAGTCTTCTCGCCTAATGAGATATGAAACTGAGGAAGAATCCCCAAATGTTCACTAGGACGTCTATCAAAACAAAACAACTCATGTGAAGTAGACGAAATCTCGGGAAAACCCAAAGATTGCTAAGTTGAGGAGGATAAAATACTTGCAGATGCTCCTTCATCCACAATACATCGGTACATGTTGTTTGAATTAACTTCAACCCTTATTTGAAAGGGTGAAAAATAAGGAAGAAGAGGCTCAACAAGGTCATCCCAATCAAAGGAAGCCATCCTAGGGATTGGAGGGGGTGTGCTCGAAGTGAGAAGAATTCCTCCTTGTTCTGAAAGTACTGAACTAGAAATGCTAAAAAAATAGTCCATAGACACATCACTCCCTAAGAGAAGAGTGGGATCAGTCGAATATTGCATCAACATGACCACTTTAGTAGATTCCACACTCTCCAAGAGAAGAGTGGGATCAGTCGAAGACTACATCGGTGTAACCACTTTCTCAACCACTGGTTGAATAGGTTGTGAGACAACATGGTCTACAAACACATGACCCCCCAAAATAGGATTGGGATCAACCAAATATTGCATCAGCATGACCACTTCATCAACCAAAGGAAGAATATACCATGAGGAAACCTTAGAAGACTCAGAATCAAAAGAGATTGTAGACATGGACCATAATATTCGTACCTCTGGAATTCCATGGCACATATGAGTAAGGTGATCTCCCTTGCAAATATTACAAGGGAACTTAGGATTACTTCCTATCCATCTAGGTTTCTCAATAGAATAAATTCCCCTGACATGACTAGCAGTAGTTGGTTTCACATCTCCAACATGACTTGCAGAGGTTGGTGATGAGTCGATAACATGAATTGCAGAGGCTACAAACCTATTACCAATATAACTAGCAGTGACTAGACTTTTCCCCCTAACATGACTTGCATAGGTTGGTTTTTTTCCCCCAACATGACTTGCATCGGTTGTTGACAACTCTCCAACATGACTGGCAGAGTTTTGTTTTTGAACTCTAGTATGACTTGCAGGGAATAGGTTCATGCTCCCAACATGATTTGGAGAGGTCGGGTGATGGTCTACAAAATGACTTGTAGAGGTTGACGACCTATCTCCAACATGACTCGCAGAGGTTGGTGATTTATTATTCCTATTCTTCCTCTTTCTATTTCGTTTAGACTTCCGGTTACTAGTAAATGTACTTTCACCATAGGCGAGAGAAGGAGGAGGAGAATACTTTGTTGACGAAGGAACATCAACATGGTGCCCATGACTTAAGGTTCTTAACTGAGAAGAGTCAATATCATTCAGGACATTTGGAATGGTACCCAACCAAACTGGTAGTCCCACATTCAACCGAGGAATGTACAAAGTGGCCATCAAAGGGACACCAATGTTTCCAAAGAAAGGAAAAGCACAAGAATCCCCTTGCAAAGGGGTTCCTTGGTTGGTATCATCANTTGGAATGGTACCCAACCAAACTGGTAGTCCCACATTCAACCGAGGAATGTACAAAGTGGCCATCAAAGGGACACCAATGTTTCCAAAGAAAGGAAAAGCACAAGAATCCCCTTGCAAAGGGGTTCCTTGGTTGGTATCATCAGGAAATTTAGCCATGAAGATCTTATACACAGGTTCTCCCCTTGTGGGATCGTTCAAGTCCCTACAAGTCTTAGACACTGAATCCAGTGAACCAGTGTCATAAATAACAACTCCTATAAAGAGGCATCTCCATGTTTCTAAGCGGAAGACCAAAAAGTCCTCATGACTGGTAGAGTGGGCAGTCTACCACCTTAGGCCAGAGACCAAAATTAATGACTGACTAACTCACAATGGAAAACTATGGAGCACAGAGAACACACTAAAAGTTCCTAAAGGAAAATTAAGCAGTCGAATAACTAGTGGGAAGGATAGTTACGCCAATCGACATAAGAGAAACTAACCAGTGTAAGTGAAACTCGAACACAGAAGCACCCTGCGGGTATACTCTGCGAAGCACGATCTGACTTCCTCCCTAGGTACCACGGTATACCCTCGTAGTCACCTTTGTAAGTCCCTAAAATATGGGAAACTAGGTTTCCAGCCCGTAGTCAGTTACCAGGCGGTTAAAGTCGACAGTCAGGAAGATCGTAATGAGCAGGATAACAAGACTGAAGCCCTTCAAGGGCATCGAAATCAAATAGTCCAGAAGACAACAGAGGATCTTGAAGAGATTCGAGGTCCACGAAGCTCTGTAGGAAAATGCAGTCATTATTTTTCTCGATAAATACCCTCAATATACAATCCCCACTACGTTCAGTCCATCTTTGGAGGGGTTATATCCTCTTCCATTCCTCATGTGACCTCGGGTTTAGCCCCTGTCTTAGATGGGGCTTCCAGATAACTCTTACGACGCTGTAATTAAAGAACTCCATAACTCATACTATAATGTTTGTTTTAAAGTGGCCTTGAAGAGTTTCCTCTTCACACCTAATTCAAGGCCCTAAAACCCTAAAATAATTTGTGTACCCTACAAACAGAAAATTCTAATGTATTTTAGATTAGGTGTTAATTTTTAGGCTTGATTTACTCAAAAGGGATGGTAGTGAAACTGATGTTGTTAAGACTCTTGCAAAAAATGAAACTTATAAGAACACTGGCAAAGATGGATTATCTTTCTTATTTTTCTTTTGAAATGCTTACAAGATGAGAAGAAAACACAACACTACGCCAATTCTTTCTCTTTTTCAAACAATGCAAAGAAAATGAAAAGAAAGAGAGAGACCTAACAAACTAATTTTTTTTTTTATATTTTCTTCCAATCGAAGAATAAATAACAAAAGATGCTAAAATAAACTGATGAATACATGATTCATGGCCCCCCGAAGAAATTCATGAATACACGATTCAAAATGAAACTCATTTTTCCTAAAATTCAATCTAAAAGTAAGTTAAAAATGATAGGAAACACAAGAAGACTAAGGAAACAAATAAAATGGAACCTATACCCAAGCTATGGCCATAAACAAAGACTTTGGTTGATCCAAGAAAGCCCTGAGAAGTGTGAACTTCAATCAAGAAAGAGGAAAACTCCCTCTTTTTGAAACAAAATTCATGAAACAGAGATGTGGGTTGTTGCATCAACAGCCTGTGTATGTACATGAGATGTTTATTGTGTAGAGTGCATATGTACGTGGGTAGGTCCAAAACTGAGCACGTACACCTTTGTGTATTTTCAAAAATGAAAAAGACCAAGAATTCCTACAGAGAAGGGACAATGAGTATGCATCCAAGAGGTGACCAGAACCCCTTCATAGACTCAAAAAACTTGAAATAAACTCGAAAGGAAAACAAACCAATCAATCTACCCAAAACCCCCTAAAAAACCCTAGACTGGTCCCCAGTATAGTCTCCATTTATGCTAGTGGGAAAAATCCGCCTTTAACTACACCAGGGGTTAAGATGTAAACAGAGCGAATGACTGTCTAAAAGTTAATCCATTCTCTACTCTACCCCAAATATACCAAAACAAACAAAAAGAAATCAATAAGAGAAGAGATCAGGTAATTTCACCTTTGATCCCATGTCTGGTGATGATCTCCTCAAGCTTGGTAGTTCCAATGACTACACGTTTCCTCCCAAGGCTGACATGCATCCAAAGATAGGCAAACAGGGATTACATGCATGCTATTATATTCATTAGTTAGGTTTAGATATCAAATGCTAAGTATAAATCAATGAAAATACCCAAAACATCATCGTTTGGGACAGGAAAATGTGATTCTTTTATTCATCATACAAAGACTAAAACTTACAATCTGTGTCGGCTTCCATTCCACGAACTTGATCCAAGCTCCTCTTTACCATGATCCAAGTGCACCTTGAATGGACTTCTTCTCTCAATATTATGATCACCTCAAGGAAGGGAATGGATTGAATGGGGGAAGAAGGGTATGATGAGGGAATGCTGAGGAAATATCTCACAAAAGGTATCAAAAGATTGGGCAAGGAGGGGAAGTGAAATTGGGCAGATTTTTACTATTATTATGCTTGGATGTGAAATGAGACCCCAATACCTCCTTTTATATGACAAACAGATGGTTATTTGGTTGGGTGACGGGATATAACAGGCGGATTAGTTGGGAAACTTCCAATAGACCGTGAATTTCAACGAATTCCTTGCAAATTTTTAATTTTTTCAACTTTTGCAAGCATACGCGGGCTGTAATGGTGCAACAAGAATATGTATGCGAGATGTAGTGGTGAAACAATCATACACACATGGTCTTTAATGGTGCAGGGCGCGTACATCTTCTAAAAAATGGTTTCTTAAGAAGAGCTTCTCAAGAATGCTTTGGAAAATGATGCAAGTAAGAGGGCCAAGGCCATGTATGCATTGACAGGGAATTTTAGGGATATAAAACCCATGGAATATAGGTTTTATTTCCCCAGTCACTCTAAGATCCATCCTATTTTTCATGTTTATTGCTTAAATAAAGTGATTGGAACTAAGTTCCAAACTCAAACTAGTCTCCATGAATTGGATAAAGAAGGATCCATTTGGTTGCAACCTCAAGTAGTCTTGGACTATCGTAAGAATCATCTCTGTCAGTGCACCATCAAGGAAGATTTAGTAAAGTGGAAGCACACACCACCAGAAAATGCCACATGGGATTCGACCACCATTCTACAATACTTTCCCCATCCCACACCTTAAGGATAAGGTTGTTTTTCGGGGGGGGGAGCATGTTAGGGCCTTACCTCCCTAACTCCTCAAATAGATAGAATTGTATTTTTTCTATGTAATAAAGGCCCACATTAGTAAATAAGTCATATATAATACTATGAAAATGTCTAATATAAGAACAATTAATAGAAGCTTCCACTTCTAGAAAGATCTTTCTCTAGAATGTTCTTTAGAAGATAGAAATAGTATAAAAAAGAATCTAAGGCATGGGAATGTTTTTTCTTGAGAATTATTTTTTATTTGAGCTATGCTTTGCTGGAGGTTTCCCCCTCGAAGAGGCAAGTGAACTTGGGTTTCTATTAATAAATGTATCATAATTAGTGTAATGTTTCTCTATATTTCACTATTTCTATCGGTATTTTCCATAGTTATTCTTTTATGCTTTGCATAATAAATTTGGTACCTTACATATACAATAAAGGAAGTAAAATATGAAATTCCTCATACACAACAACATTGGACTGAAAATACTATAAACATCCAAGTTGATTATTATTGCTACACAATGTGAGAGGCCTCAAGATATAAGATGCGTCCCTTGTTTACTGCAATGTGTTTCTATGAATATGTCGGCATCAAGTCCCATGAAAGGAGAGAGAGAAACATATTTAGGATCTCATAAAAATGGGATTTTTTGGAAGAAGAATTACAAATATATTATGTATGAGAATAGTGGGGAAACTGCAACATATGAGAGATATATACGGCCCTAGATATATTTAAAATATTTCTAGTTATTTGGGTCCTCCTGACTACTAAATAGATGGAAGAAAATAAATAATCCCAAGGATTTTATGCAATTGAGGCACCTTTGGGAGATGTTTAAACCAAAATAGACATAAGTATGTAGTGTGAAGGGACATACCATGGTGGGGTATGAGAAATGTATGACATGAAATATATACAATCATAAGTGTAGAAGGTGTGCAAAGGACTAAGAGAGTGAGAAAAACGATACCAAATAAATAAATTATCCTTTAAGGGCTTCATGTATTAGGGAGTTGGAGTGTTATTGTACAAATATAACCATAGTTTTAGTGTTAGGTTCGTTGTGGAAAATAAGATAATGAAACATGGAAGTAAATTGAAAGAGAATTTATAGACTAATTGATAATGTTGGGATGTGACCATGTATTGAGTCCAATAGTTTTGGTGTTTTTTCTAGAAGTGTGGATGTGTCTCTTATGGTGAGTTGTTCCAATGTGGGTTCTTCAGAGATAAATAATAGTACTATAGTTAGGGTCATTTCCTAGAAATGGATGTATCTATCCCTATGAGAGGGTGAGTATCATTGAAGAAGAGGTGCACTAGGCTCATCAATGTGGAGGAGAGGTGGAACCTCTTAGAGGCTTTCATGAAATGTTGATGTATGACTTTTCAAAAGATAGATATGTTGGCTTGAGGCAAAGAATGTGTGTTGGTTTTACTATCCAATGTGTTGAGATAGGGATCCATGTCATTGTGATAATGATACCTATTCAAAATAAGTGAGGTTGGATGCTAAGTGGTGGATTTCTATGCTGCAACATGTTGTGTGGCTTTGTTGTATAATTGGTTTTGTATATTTCCTTACTACCTAGTGAGAACAATGGGATGGGGTAATGAAATGAATAGAGTCGGATGCATAGAAAGGACTGAAGAGAAGGAATTAGGGAATTTATCTAAGAGATAGTACATAGGGTAGTCTTAGGAAGGAGGAGGGTTTGAAAATGGGGAAATAGGTGTGGGGTTATTGTAGTCAGAGGGTTAGATGATATGGATAGTGAGGATGGGTTGGGATGAGGATTAAAGGAGAGAGGTTGTGAGGTCAATGGTGGCGATGTAGTATATGGAGGAAGAATATGTAAGGAGAGACATTTTTGTAGTAAGGAAACTTCTAAGGGATATATATCACCCATGGGATAATTTTCCATGATTATTTCAAAGAAAAGATTCTCTAATTTCCATTTTTATAAAAGTGAATGGCCCAAATTCTATAGAATAAAATTGTTTTCCCTTAAAAATGTCCCAAATTTGATAGAAACTATATAAAATCCTTACAAATTGGAATATTTTTTGCCAAAAATTTTATACTTTGCATATTAAGGACTAGTAAGATTCACCAAGATTTCTACATTATTAGATGAATTTTCATCCTTAAAATTATACCTAATAGGGAAAAGATTACCTTTGTGCTCCTTAAGGTTGTCCCCCATTTCAAACATTTGTGGGAGACTTACTATGAACATAAATCCACAAAGGAGTCTGTGATATTTTGGACCGATCCCACTTGGGGATATTTTATGGATGTCCACAAGGAACAATATTACCCTGTTGGAAACTACAATGACCAGTACATGATATGGAATACACTGTGGCAGGAGAGGGACCAAACAATGTCAGAGTTCAAAAATTTCTTCCATAACTTGTGCACCAGGTTGGGCATCAAAGACTCAAAGTGACATCTGGTTCTAAAATACTGTGGGGGTCTACATAGGTACATCCAAAGAGAAATGGAGCTTCTAGAAATCTCATTCCTATGAGATTATTATCAATATGATATCAAAATTGAGAATTTTTTTGAGTAGAGGAATAAGTGGGATTTTGGATCTGCAAATGCATCACAGAAGAAGTCAGGAAAAGGCAACCCCAATACATAAAACAAAGGAAAAATCAAGGATGGATAAAATCAGGAAGACATTGGGAAGTGGTGTGAGTTCCATAAAATCCCCTGGCACAACAACAATGACTGTCACTCGAAGTAGTGATTGGTAGCCGAGCTTAGTGCTTCGAAGTCATATCTAGTCTTTGGTTCTGATTCATATCTAGAAAATGGGAAGTGGATCAGTGATGTAGAAACTAGTTCCATAGTCGCTACCACAAATATCCAGCCAAATCAACCAAAAACGATGGAGGAAGGTAAGCACATTTTTCACTAGTAGATGTGGGTAAAGGGTGCTCCACTATATTTCATTGTTGATAGCAGAAGCAAAAAGAAACTCATCTCAATAGATTTTTTCAAGTGGTTGGAGTTGCCAACAACACCACATTTGCGTTCTTACAACATTGGGTGTCTCAGCCAAGGATGAGATATCTGCATCATCCAAAAATTTTTCCTTCCCTATGGCATCAAGCTTGTTTGGCCCTTCATTTTTGGGAATGCTTAATTTTGGGGGAAAACATTGTAATTTAATCGAAATATGATGAGGGTCATATGGAGTCAAAAGAGTCGCATGCCATATGGAAAATAACAAGTAGCGGAAATGGTTTATGAGATAACTCAAAGTGGAAAAGAAGAAGAAGCAGTGGAAAAGAACCATGCAACAGTTGGAAAATCAATGGATGCCAATGGAAAACTAAAAATATAACAAGAAGTGACCAAGCTAAAATATAGAAATAAGAAGATAGTTTGTCTAGAAGAAGGTTAATAAGTTAAAGAATGAGAGTATAGGATATATACTTCCATTACCATTGTTAGAGATAAGATCAAGTGTCATAGTCCTAATGACCTATTGTAATGGGCTTGTTGGGGTTTGTTGTAATTGTGCAGTAGATTTTTGAGTCAGTAATGGGTTTTGGGACAAGATTCTATGGTGCAAGCTATCGCATGAGAGGTAAAATTATTGTATGATAGTGGATGGTGATGTAGTGAATATAATAGAATTTCTTGGGCACTACTTTTGTTTTATTGAGTGTGTTATGATGTGCATGGATCCATGATTATTTCACATAAACTATTCACTTTAATTCTATTATGTACATGATTATTGTCTCTATGCATCTTTGAGTATCAATATATGAATGTATGAAGTAATAAGTTAGAATGAACGTTGTGTTCACATTAATGCACTTCACCACACATGTATCAGATACTCTTTGGTTGAGACCTCCTTCTCTTGTAGAAGTTTGAATATGCTAGTGTATCTAGACTACAATGGTGCCTTTGTTGGTAACCTTCGAGAACATTGGTCTCAATTTTCTGCCAACAAATGGTTCCATTGTTGGGACCTGTGAAATAAAAGGAAAGAAGGTGTGATGAATTCATACAATAGGAAGCATAGTTGCGATACAAAATCTTAAGGGTTTTAAAAAGATTTTTTTTTAATTCAAATGTTGCTAGTAATCCGTATGATATGTTTTAGATTAGATTCCCCGAAGAAGTATTTCAGTGGTTATATCGACTGAAAGAAGATCCTGAATACAAATATTGATTCAAATAAAGATATAATTAGACCATCGAAGGTCTAGCAGATCTTCACTAGTTATATCAATAGGTCTCCTGTGCCATGGATTTTTGGGTGAAGACTGTTCTCGATGGTTATATTATCATGTTTGTTGCAAATAATCATCTTTCCTTCAAAAATGACGCAGAACTATTTAGAGAAGGAGATAGAGGAATATTGTTGTAGGAAATCCCTCTGTGGATCAATTTTTTATTAGTGAAATAAGGAATACATGTTACTTAAACAAATATGGTAGTGTAAACCCCTATTCTCAGTGGAGGGTAATTTATGAGAGGGTTCATGAGTTAGGTCAAAGAATAACTTTTGGCAAATATGGGTGGTCATCAAAAGAAAAGTGAAAGGGATGAACAATCTCAGGAGAGGGGTGATGTCCTTCAGAAGAGGTGGTGGAAAAAGATGATAAAAGTGATGAGGAGGTATGATTAGTCATGGAAGGAGACCAGCCTTGAGAGTAGTCATAGGAAAGAATTAGAAGTGTTGTCATAGTTGTAGAGACAAGGAAGGTTGGCCAGTCGATAGTTTAAGGAGAGGTTTAGTGAAAGAGTTGAAGGTTCAAGAAGAAGTAGAGAAGAGGAAGGATGTTTACATGAGATGGATGGAAGAGTAAGGATTGACACCACCACTAAAGAAGAATACTCATTCGGAACCCTTGAGGAAGTTGTGGAAGTATTACATCTTGCAACAAGAAAAGATGTTGAATTCTATCATGGGATAAATGCAACATTGAAACCAAATGACACCCCCCAAATTAAATATCTCCATTCCATAGGTAAAGGAACCAACCCTGAATCACCCATTCCCCCAACACTATCTACAAATATGGTAATTTCTACAATAAACACTTCTATAAGTTCTAGTATTTCTAACCCTTCAATTCCAGCATGTTTGAGTAGTAGTAGTGGTGGAAGTGTGGATTTTTTTCAGTTATATCAAAACCAATACATTCAAGGTTAATTTTAGTAAGGTTTCCAAATCCATTAATGGAGAATCATCATGCAAGATCCCTCACTCGATACCAAGAATTTTGGGGTAAAGGGGATGAGGATGATAAGAAGCATTGGTTTCTATGCGAAGCCATCTAGAGATCTCGTGGAACTCTAGATGTGAACAAGTTAGTTGAGCTTCAAAATAACCTATAAGGTCGAGCTATGAAATGGTACATGAATGAAATCAAGCCAAGGGATTAGGGGAAATCCTTCATACTTTCTCAAGTGAAGCGGTGATTTATAGAGGAATTCCAATTACCTTAGTTAGAAAAACAAAATATCTTTGAGTTGTGGGAGATAAAGAAGAGAGATGGCGAGTATGATTGGGATTAAAACCAGGTATTTAGCAAATTAGAAAAACCTATCCATGAGGATCATCAAAGAGAATGGTTTATTAAGGGGTTATTACCTTTAACCATATCCCTTTAACACAACAAAGGATAGCTACTTTGGGTGAAGTACTGGAGAAATATATGAATATCGAGGATATGGAAGGTTATCCGGGGAACTTAAGAGTCACAAGGCCTATAAAATATGATAGTATTGTGAAATTACAAGGCCCTATATTTATATTAACCGAGAAAGTCCAAGAGTTAACCCTTCCTAAAGTAGGTTGACCACAAGTTTGGTGTAGGGGTTGTTACATGGAAGGTCACATAGAAAATGAATGTCTGAGGCTGAGGGGTATGGGGACCTTTAAGGTGGTTCCTCTACTATCAGGACCAGCTAGAGGAGTTGTGAAAGTTGTTTCTACAATGTCATTCCATGGGCCTAATCAATACCATGCCTTCCCTATAATCAAGGAATTTAGAGTGCTAAGTATTGTGAGATATGCAAAAGTCATGTAAATTATCCAAGGCATTGTCCCATCTTACAGAAGTACATTCCTACACTCAACACCATGTATTGTGAATTTTTTGGTTCACCTTACCACAACACCAATTAGTGTAGAGATCTAGATGCACTTGCGAATAGATTGGATCGGTTTGCATTCAATTTCAATGAAGGACCTCAAGGACTTGGAAGGGTTCATAGAGGCGGAGGACGGATTCTGAGGTGGATGAGCTAGTGAAAGAGGACTAATTTGTTGCTAAAATTGTGATGAGAAAGAAAATTTGGAAATAGGATGGCCACTTCCAATAATACCATGGTGTGCACATTGAAGAAATAATACCCATGCTATTGAGGACTTCCTAGAGCTGATTTCCAAATAGGAAGAATATTCTATATAAATAGAAGACAACCTGATAAATTACAAACCGAGGGATATGGCCAAAATAGGTGTACCTAATATTAATATCATAATCAAGGTAGGATAAAAGACTGGTGTTGATCCAATGAGTCCTCATCAAATAAAAATTTGCAAGGCTATCCTAAAAAATACTAAGTATGATCCTATAAAGTAGAAAAAATTCTTCAAGAATGGAGTAGAAATGTTTAGAAACATTCCTAGTCCTCCAACACATGCATTCATGCAATGAGTCCTAAATATATTTCTCATTAACTAAGGGTCACTAGAGAATAAACTTCTCATATGGAATCTTCAATTAACTCACAAAAAGTTTCCAATCTTTGGCATCAACTATTTTTCGATATTTTGGAGGATGAAAAACTTATTGATATGTTGTAGAACACAATTAATATGGACTTGGGACATGAAGGAAAACTTGAGGAATTTTTTGTTGCTAACCTTTTGGAAAATAATGCAATTAGAGTTTAGCGGAGCAAAAGGAGGATTGGAAGATATTTTAGGTTGAATGCTCACATTGACTATGAGATTAGGGATGTTATGTTTGATTTGGGCTTTGACGTCAACATCTTTCTAAATAAGACCTAGGAATCAATGGGAAATCCCAAGATCATCGATTCCCCTATTCAATTGTGGATGGAGAATCAATATTGCAATTATCCTTTCAGAAGGATGTAAAACGTTGAACTAGACTTGGATGGCATCAAAATAGTAGCTTATTTTGAGGTGATTTAGATAATGGGAGAGAATGATAATTATCCATATTTGTCCGACATTGAATGGGCCTATGAAAACAATTTTGTCATTGATATGAAGAAGGAAACAATGGCTTTAAAGTCTAATGGCATGAAGGTCACTCAACCGCTAGATACGTGTCAAGGTCCAAGTTACATTGAACTAGTAGATGAGAATATGGAGGTAGATTTCATTGATCATGTGTATTCTCTTACTGTAGGGAAACAATTTGATCATATCAACCCCATTGATGATGAATCAATTAGTTGGTGGAGTGTCCAGTCAACAAATGAATATTCAAAAGAAACATTCAATGATTGACAACATGGACGGTATGAGAATTTTCAAGGAATTGTGCAACTTTCATATCAGTAAGATGGAATGGAACGAAGATCAAAGAATATCCAACTTATGATGATAACTCATATATGCACAATTTTCTCATTGACATGGAAGATAAGGTTGCGATAGAATAACAAATCCTAGCACTTGACATAGCCTTGAAGTCTTCTCGGGCCAAGTGGTGGGATACTCATAAAGGAACTCTGTCTTCTTGGGATGAAGTCAAGCTTGCTATAAAAAAATGTTTTCTTCCGCTAACACAAGTGGAATAGTTGGGTAAATATCAGAAGAAGAAGATTCAACCACTATCCTTGGATATATATGACAGAATGTATGACCCAACTGAGTACATTGAAATTGTCTAAAAATATGGAAAGTTGTGCAACTTCCCTCTTATCTATGGCCACATCACTTCTTCCATTCTCTAGGAACAATTATAAAGGTTGGGTATGTACACGAGGAGATAATAATACAAAAAACATGTTAGAAGATACTATAGAGCCAATTATTCCATGACTTCTCATTCTCCGGTAAGCCTTATGAAATCATAAATGTGCTCTAAAAAATCAAGAAAATGTTGTTTAGTAATGAATTTAAGCCTAAACATCCACTTACAGTATATATAGAGCATGGAAATTTTCTTGAGTATAGTTTTTATCTGTTTCCTGTGAAAATACCTATGGCTTGTAGTAAGGTTGAAAAGGACCCTGAAGACCCTAAGGACTTGGAAGGACTTAGAAATTTAACCTTTAAAGAATTGATAAGAAAAAGAGAAGTTAAGGATACCCTATCAAGTGATACCAACATCTCATATCCTCAGCCTCAAAAATTCCAAAAAGTGAATATAAAAAATGAATAGTATCCTAAGATGGCATCTATAGGATACTATCAGGATGAACAAACTATGAAAGAGATACATGCTCTATTGTGGGAATATGAGGATCTGTTTTCGAAAAAAAATTCAGGACTAAAAGGGATTAAGGGAGACTTAGGAGAGATGAAGATAGAATTGAAGCCAAATGTTGAGCTAGTCAAACATTGAACGTACCACCTGAATTTGGGAGTCAAAGAAAAGGTTAAGGAGGAGATTGATAGAATGCTTATAGATGGGTTCATTTTCCCCATGGATGAGATTGAGTGGATTAGTCCTATTGTAATACAGAGTAAGAAGGATATTGATGATATAAGAGTATTTTTATTTTATTGAAGTTTAAATGTTTCCTATGTCCATGACCCTTTGCCTACCCCCTTTAGTGATGAATTTCTTGACCAGGCAACATGAAATGAAGCTTATTATTTTACAAATGGATTCTCTGGTTATCATTAGGTAAGAATGGTAGAAGAATATAATATAATTACTACTTTCATTGTAGAGTGGGGTTCATTTTCTTATAATGTCATTCCCTTTGGGTTGAAGAATGCTCCAATTGTTTTATCCATAATTGTAATTGTTACCTTTCGAGATTTTATTCAAAAGTTCCTTGAGGTGTATATGAATGATTGGATGATACATATTTTGATTAAGGAGCACATAGGTTTACTGTGGTTGATGTTCGACCATTGCAAAATAGTTACATATATCTTTAAACTTGAAGAAGTGTATATTTTGTATCCTATTTGGAAATATACTGAGACACATCATATGTAGGGAAGGAGTTTCGATTGATCCTACAATGGTTTTTGTAATACTAAATATGCCTCATCCTATGAATGTTAAGAAACTGTAGTAAAATTTGGGACACACTAGGTATCATCACAAATTTATCATAAATTGCGTAACCATAACTACCCCACTAGATAAATTGTTGAAGAAATATTAAGCATTCAGATGGAAACTAAAGTGTGATCAATCCTTCAACATTCTCAAAGAAAACTTGAGTATTTCCCCTATTATGATATATCCAAATTGGAAGGTGTAATTTCATGTTGACATTGATTCTCCTAATGTTTCTTGGGGTTCCATCCTTGCGCAACCTGATGAATAAATCCCGGATCATGCCATCTATTTTGATAGTAGGAAACTATCTCCATTTGAGTGCAACTACATGACCATTGAAAGAGAAGGTTTGGAAATTCTCTATGCTTTGCAAAAATCTAGACAAGTTATTTGTTAGGAGAAAATTTTAAATTCTTTACTAACCATTCAAATCTAAAATATTTGGTCAATAAGCTTGTGCTGGAAGGAAGGATTTGTAGGTGGTTGTTTCTATTTCAAGAGTTTTCCTTTGATGTCATCATCAATCTTGGAAAATAAAATGTTGGTTGTGATCATTTATCCTAGCTGGAGTCAGGGAAGAGTGGCAGATCTATACATGACCAACTCCCAAATGTCGATATTTTTAAAATTGAGATTATTCCTTATTGTATTTTCAATATTGCATTGTTTCTCAGTAGTTGTATGTTGTAGGAGCATTTCTCCAATGTCATCAAGTGCCAGCTAGCCATCGCATCAAGTGCGCATTCAATGGAAAGAGAGACGTGCAACCCTCCTATTTTTCAAATTTTGAAAAATTGTTTTAAATGTTTGTAAGGATGAAGAGCCAAAGCCATGCATATGCATAGGCTGTGATTAGAAGCTGTCTTTAATGGTTGTAAGGCTGATATCTAGATCTAATTTGGACTAGAAAACTATTCAATGTAATTGAATGTAAATTAATGAGAGTTGGTGAGATAGAGGGAAGTGCTCAAGGATCCCCCTTTTGTAAAAAGATCCTTTGTATCTATAGGCAATTTAGTCTATAGAGAGGGAAGAGTAGAATAGAGAATAAGTTAGAGAGGAGAGGAAGTCATGACTCTGTTGTAGTCCAAGCTCACATTGTAAAGAGGCATTTCATATTAATACAATCAAAGCAGTTTTTCCTGCATGTTATTCTGTGTTTGTTAATGAATGTCTTTATGCATTTACGATATGCTATAGATGTATGTTTGTATGCATTTGCAGGTTATAAACATAAATTTTTGTCTGTTGGGTTCTTTGATTCTAGGTTTGGTTCTTTGTGGCTTTATGGAAGAGGTTGCATGACAGAACACTGTGGGTTCTATAAGACAGTGCATAGAGTGCACCTCTAAATTTCGTGAAATTTAGACAAAGACATGCCAGGAGGGTGCACCAGAGGAAATTCAATGACTCAAGGAGGAGGCCTCAAGGTTTTTGAACACCTTGAAGGAAGAAATGTGCAGAGGAGGGCACAAGGAAGAATTTGTTTTTGAGAATTTTGTGAGACTCTTCCAAGAGGGCATTGAGTGGATGCATAGGGTGCATAGAAGGAACTCTATGTCGAGTTCAGTGAGAAGATAGAGTCACTAAATATTCTGTAGAAGCTCTGCCAGGAGGGCATCGAGTGAGTGAAAGGAGTGCACTGAGAATAACTCTCTCTCGATTTTTGAGATAAGAGAAGTGTCACGGGGAAGACACTCACAGGGTTACTGAACACCCTGTAGGTTCAGTAAGGAGTGTTTGAACAGGAGCCTTCTAAGAGGACACCAATATCCATTTGGAGCAGAAGGCAAGGGTCGAATCCCTTAGAGTTTTGAGAAGGAAAAGATCAGGATGGATAATACAGTTGTGTGCAGGGACCCTGTAAGGAGCGCAGAGGTTGAGAAGCCCTTTGAGGTTTTAGAGTGAACAAAGCTTAGGAGGGCAGAGTTTTCAATAACACAGGAAATACTAAAGGTCATGGACTCACGGGATAAAGAAAAAAGGTTTCATCCTTTGAAGTGTTAGAAATCTTCCAAGGCTCAGAGAGAGTGCGTGCTCAGGAAGGAGCAACAATAGTTGTCGGATCTGGAGCGCAGTGCCCTGAGAGCTACTAGATCAGGGATACGTGCACGGGGTTTAGTCCCTAGGAGGTGCATAGGAAAAAGGATCTGGGTCATTATATCTAGCACCAAGGACTGATAGTCGTCATATCCGGAAGAAGGTGCAAAGGGTTTAATCCCTGGGAAGTCACACATAAGAGTAGAGGGTCAGAATTCTCTGTGGAGAACTCACAAAATAGAGAGAACCATAGGATTTACCATCGATCTCAGATAGATCTAGACCGTCAATCCATTTTGTGAATTTGGGTATTACAAGCTGGGAGGTGGAGTTCTTTTCACTACAAACCCCCGAATCGCAAAATCATGATTCGACCTGAACCGTCGATCGAGGAGGAAGGAGAGCCATGAGATTTGGCTCCTAGCTACATCATGTATTGGGGTTTCGGAGGGAGAAGGAGTTTCACCTTGATCGCTAAAGTCACAAAGTGTCGAGCGTCGAGGGCTTGTGCAAACATGTAGCACATCCCTTAGGTGGGGACCACCTGGTTATCAGGTGGCGTAACAACAAATGCCCAGAGAAAGATGGAAGCAGGTGATAGGTGGTGGACACACGCCACCTTGGAAGGAGCCAACCCATCGCTGACCTTTCGTGTTTCAGGGTTTCACAAAGGAGGTGCCCAAAGGTTCAACACTCCAACTCGTGAAGTCACGAGTTGTGAGTAGTATTAGCACTTATCCCTAGCCAGTGGTTATGTGTGGAAGGCGCTAACAAGGAGGAGCCATACCCGTATCGCATCTCGAGTATCAGAGTTTGGAAAAAGAGGAGTCGAGGGTCATCGACTCATGAAATTGAAAGTTTTGAAAGGCGCTTGTCTTAAGGCCCGTTTGTGGTTGCATGGAGACGTAAGGCTCACGCCTGGTGTTAAGTTGCGCATGATGGGTTTTCACAAAGGACCTGTGGATCGGATTCGTGAGATTCCAATAGGAATCTAAGGGAGCCTCTTCAGCTCGAGAAGAATTTAGAATGATCCTGTGCAGATCTCGGACAGAGGGTTGGGGGTCTGTTTCATTGTACTATGCCTGTTGGATATTCGACAAATCAAAAAGGGATCCTTGTAATTCAGGCTGCATATTATCATTTGATTGTAGAAAAATTGTACAAGTTGGGGTTGGAAAAATCCATAGAAGAGGTGTACTTGACCATGAAAACCTTGATATATTGTAGGAGTGTTATAGTGGAGTTGCAAGAGGATATGTTGGAGGGAAAGGGACTATCCAGAAGATACTTGAAGAGAGACTATTGTGCCTGACTATCTTCAAGCATTCCATGAACTATGCCAGAGTTTGTGATGTGTCTCATAGGGTTTGTAAGTTGTCATGAAGAGATGATTTTCCATTTCGTCATGTTTGGGATCTTCAATCTTTTGAAAAGTGAGTAGTTGTTTTTATAGGACCCATCAATCTACTAGCCAGGCACTCCAAGGCATGCTAGATCATCACTGCTACAAACTATCTTACCCATTGGGCGAAAGTCGATTCATTCAAGGA
Organism: Picea engelmannii; assembly: GCA_009831015.1. Lineage (NCBI taxonomy): Eukaryota > Viridiplantae > Streptophyta > Pinopsida > Pinales > Pinaceae > Picea > Picea engelmannii. The sequence goes on from ML792744.1 coordinate 209,274, forward strand.
TTGCACTATAGATACAATGACTAGGTTTATATTTAATAATATTATTACCCAGTTTGGTTGCCCAAGGAGTTTAACAAGTGGCCAATGAACACATTTTATTGGTGACGCCATAACCACTCTCATTCATGAGTTCCTAATTTAGGACCAAAAAAGTAGTCTCTATCATCCACAAGTAAACGATATAGTAGAGGTGTTTAACAAGATTTTTGAAAAAGAGGTAACCAAGGTATGTTGCACAAATAATGATGAATGGGATGAAAGAGTTTTGATAGTATTATGGGATTAAATGAATACTAAAAATAAACCGCATAAGTATACTCCTTTCCAATTGGTCTATCATAGAAAAGAAGTTATCCCCACCAAGTTCATCACCCCCAATTTATATATTGTGCAAGTTACTCATATGAAATATGATGAATCGGTTGTGAAAGGAGTTGTGGAGATGTTAGAATTAGATGAAGCAATATTCCTATATGATTTTCATCAGACCATGGAGAAGGCTCGACAGATGTCTTGTCATGACCAACACATCAAAACAAATACTTTTGTGCAAGGTGATTAGTTTTTTTTATATGATAGAAAGTATCAAAAGAATACATGGAAGTTACAAATGCATTTGATTGGACCATTCATAGTTGCAAAAATTTGGTAATCAAGAGTTGTTAGGCTAGAACAACTTCATGGCATTCTTCATCTAGGATGGGCGAACAAAGAATTCCTAAATTCCTAAATCCCTAAATATTTTCTCATTGAAATTCTTTTCACAACAATCCTATAACAGGGAGTGATTAAAGTAGGTAGGTTTTTATTTTATTTTTCTTCTTTCCCTTTTCTTCCAATAAACTGTGACATTTCCAACTATCAATTGTCCTAGAATCTAGTCATTGATGTTAATTTGTCTAGCCTGGATCACACCTTTGTGGTCAGGGGGGAATCTATGTCAAAACTTTCCTGCATTTAGTAGTTTCTGAGGTCCAAGTCACATTCACGTCGTTGTCACTCTTTTTGTAAAATAAAGTTTGTACATTTCCATTCCATTTTCGGTCATGCCCATCAAATCCATTTAAATTCCAAACAGTTGTCAGTACCTCTCATATTAATCACTGGTGTGTTTGCTAAAGTTTCCTGATGTCGTGTCCTGTCAAAGTTGTCTTGGTACTTGTGCTCATTATTTCTCAAATTGATTCTTTGATATTGTCATGTTTGTTGGTTATATATGTCATTAGTGTCGCATTAATTTTGCGCTAGCCACCTTAATTATTGTTAATAATACACTCTTGTAACCTCCCCATCATTGCCTATAACCTGTAATATCACGATTGTTCAATTTATTGTGTTTCCTCCAAGTCATTTACATATCCAATCCTGGAGCCTTCTGAGTGTTTTGTGCCTACGTGATCACAAAACATAATCGACCACCCAGGGCACGTCTGCTCTCACCAGGACCTTCTCTTCCCTAGGCTCGAAGAACAAAAGAGGTTCTTCAAATCCCTTATTGGGACTTTTCTGCACCCACAGAATATTCTCCTTCTGACTCCCCTGTGTTATATCGGGAAATCGGCCCTCGCGGGATCGCGAGTCCTGCACTCGTGAAAAATGGGAATTATAAAAACCCGAAACCAGATGAACCTTCACCCACGTGTTCTTTGCTTTTATCGGGAAAATTCTCATCGGGAAATCGGCACTTGCAAGGTCATAAGTTCCTTACCTCTTGTATCCCCGATTCTCGAACTCCGACGACACCTTCTGCACCCTTTAGTCCCCAGGCTAAATCTCTCTCATGTGACCTGCTGGTCTACGTGACCGTGTCCTTTCCCCCTTATCGGGATTTCTCACTTCGGGGATTTGAAATGCGAAGAACTCGCACTCCTGGAATCTCCGATCCCCGATCTCCGATGCCACCTATCCTCTCCTCAAGACAAGGCTCAATTCTCCGACACCTGTCCTCCACTACCAGTCTAAATCCTATCGGGAAATCGCGTATCGCGATTTCAACATCAACGGCTCTGATCAAATCGGGAAATCGCGTTTCGCGATTTCATTGTGCTCGAGTTCCACGGCACTGGAAACCCCGATGTCCCGAATTATGACTCGTCAAGATCTTTGTCCATGTGTCCCCGTGAATGGACGGCTCAAATCTCCTGTCGAGAAATCGTGGATCGTGATTCCAGTATGCGAGCGTTTTATGTCCTCACAAACCGATTCTCCGATGAGCTGATCCCCGATGGATTCCTGGCTCCTTGCCACGTGTCCTTGTCAAAATACCGATGGCCAAATGTCCTGATGACTCCTCTAGAAATTCTTCTCCACCTCGGAACTTAACCCCTGCGCAACTTTCCGGGATCTAGTGACCGACGGGTGACTGGTCCACGATCTAACGGTTCACGACTCCTGGAGCTTGAACTCCCAGCGCGACCATAACCTATCCACTTCTTAGATAAATCCAACGGTTGACGGGGTCCTGTCGACCTCCTCTACAAGATCTTGACCATCGATTCCCTTTCTCCTATCTTGAGGACTTCTTGGCATGGAATCCTCCTGTGCCGTCTCCAAAAATGATATCACGAAGGTGCTATGTCTCTTGATCTTCCTTCCACTCTGTTTCTTCAGAGGGACTCACGCGCCTTCCTTGTGCTCGGCATTCAACAACTTCCTGAGTGTTGAATCCTCCATACCCTGCACACTCCTGCAGTAGCAGTCTTAGTAACCCACTTTCACTTCTGAGGGTTTTCAGAACAAAAGTTTAACTCCCGAGCCTTCTGCCAACGCACTCCTTGCGGGCGACTCAACTGCACTCCTTGCAGGAATCCTTGCTCAAAGAGAAAACAGTTGTACCTCAATTCTCCTGCTCTTAGACTTCTATCTTAACACATGAAGTCATTCACATACATAGCATAACAAATGCATACAGGAAGTAATACTCAGAGCAATTAACACACATACATGGAGAATAACACAACAACCATGAATCTGAATCAACTTCTTCTATTATTTCATGATCTGTACATGGATGTCTTCTACATCTCTCTCTGCTATTCTCCTATGCTCTTTCTTGATAATAATCTATCTGGTTCCCTTGCTACAATCATCCAAATGAGGGTGTCTATATTCGGTTTTCCCCCTTCCTTCTAGAACTATCTAATCTAGAATTTTAATTCTATTTACTTGCAACTACTACTATAAATGCCTCTGATTATCTCAGACGAGAGCGTATGGCTTGAGGTATGATTACATTCTTTCCAAGGTGCCTAAAATAAATGGTCTCATTTATGTTCAGCGCGTCAACTCCAAGGGAAAATTTTGAAAATTCGAAAACTTGCGCTGGACGTCTTCCAGCTGACTTCCACTCCCACGTTGATTGCTTGTCGTGAGGGATGCTCCTGCATCATACTCCCTCGCTTGAAAATTTTCATGGGCTCCTGTCCATGAGCTACTTCATGGTATGTCCATGCTTTTGAATCTCTACTTCAGTCTCCCAGCTGGCATCTTCAACTGGATGACCCTTCCTCTTAACTAAATATTCAAAATATTCTTTCCTCCTGGTTTTCTTACCCACTAGTTTGTTCAGTATCTGCTCCATCTGTGGCTTCTCTACAACTGGCATCTACTTCTGCCACTGGACCTATGGTTGATCCTCACCTTCTGATCCTACTTCATCATCTTTATATGGATATACATCCGAAACATTAAATATCAGAGATATTCCAATGCCATCTGGTAACTCAATTTCATAAGAATTTTGTCCCATCTTCTTCAAGACCTTACATGGCCTAATTTTCTTCATCTTCATCTTATTGTATGTTCCCCTCGGGAACCTTTCTTTCCTCAAATGTGCCAGAACAAGATCACCAACTTCAAACTAAAGTTGTCTCCGGTGATGATATGCTATGCGTTTGTACTCCTGACTTGACTTCAATAGTCGTTCTTTCACCTGACTGTGAAGCTCTTTCATTGCTTAAGTGAATTCTTCTTCACTAGCGCTGCTAGTATCAGTCTATTCTGAATCCCTCAATTCAGAAACTCCTCTTGGATGCATTCCATATACAATCTGAAATGGACTTTTCCCTGTGCTCCGATTTACTGAGTCATTGTAAGCAAACTCTGCCTGCGGTAATATGTTATCCCAACTGCTATGGTGCTCTGCCACCAAGCTCCTCAACAAATCTCCCAGACTTCTATTGACCACTTCTGTCTGTCCATCCGTCTGAGGATGATAAGCATAACTAAACATCAAATTAGTTCCAAGCTTCTTCCACAAGGTTCTCCAGAAATTCCCTATGTATTTTGTGTCCCTGTCTAAGACTATGCTTTTTGGCAATCCATGGAGTCGAACAATCTCTTTGAAAAACAAATTTGCGATGTGAGTTGCATCGTTGGTCTTCTGGCATGGGATAAAATGTTCCGTTTTAGAAAACCTATCAACTACCACAAAGATTGAATCAACACCCCTTTGTGTCCTTGGCAATCCCAATATAAAATCCATGCTAATTTTGTCCCACGGCCTCTCTGGTATGGGAAAGGGTTGATAAAAACCCGCATTCTGTTTCCTTCCCTTTGAATGGTGGCAAATCCTGCATCTGTCCACAAATTTCTTGACTTCTGACCACATTCCTGGCCAAAAGTATGACTCGCTCAGCTTAGCAAATGTCTTATCATGGACAAAATGTCCGGCCAATCCTCCACTGTGCTTTTCCTTCAACAAGTTCTCTCTCATGGAGCAATTTGGAATACACAATTGATTTCCCTTGAACATCAATCCATCCCGGATCACATACTCTATCCACTGACTCCTGTCTCTGAGAACTAGACTCTCAGCTGCTTCATAAGCTTCCTTGAAATCTGAATCATTTGCATACATGTCCTTAAGATCATCAAAGCCTAACGTCCTGACTTTGAACTCCTGCAACATCAAACTTTTCCTACTCAAAGCATCAACAACTTTGTTAGCAATACCAGAAATATGTTTTATTACAAAAGTGAAATTTTGCATGTATTCTACCCATCTAACATGCCTCTAATTCAATTTTTCTTGTTGAGTCACATATTGTAATGCATGGTTATCACTATATAAAACAAATTCCTTCAGAATCAAATAGTGCCTCCACTTCTTCAAGGCCTGTATGATGGCATAGAATTATTTATCATATGTGGAGTATTTCTCCTTCGCTTCATTCATCTTCTCGCTGAAATATGCAATCGACCTATCTTCCTGAATCAGGACCGCTCCAATTGCAAACTCACTTGCATCGCATTTCACCTGGAATGTCTTTTGAAAATATGATAACACCAGGATTGGTTGCGCTGTAATCTTTTGTTTCAACAAGTTGAAACTCTTCTCAACCTCTTCTGTCCAGTGAAAAGATTTATGTCTTTTCTTCACTGTATCCATCATTTCTGCACTAATTCCACTAAAATTTCTAATGAATTTTCTGTAGAAACTAGCCAATCCATGAAAAATCCTCACCTCAAATATGTTTCTTCGTGATGGCCAATTCTTGATTACCTCCACCTTATCTGGATCCATCCTCAACTCATTTGCAGATATAACAAACCCCAAATAAATGAGTTCTGTCTTCAGGAATGAGGACTTCTTCATGTTAATCAACAGCTTTTCCTGCTGTAATCTCTTCATCACAATAGTTAAATGCTTCAAGTGTTCAGCTTTTGTCTTACTGAAGACCAATATGTCATCCAGATATACGATGAAAAATTTCCCAATGAACTCCTTCAGGACTTCATTCATCAACCTCATAAAGGTACTTGGTGCATTCGTTAAGCCAAACGGCATGACAAGCCATTCATACAAACCTTCATTTGTCTTGAATGTTGTTTTCCATTCGTCACCTTCTCTCATATGAATCTGATGATATCCACTCTTTAAATCTATCTTTGAAAAAAAAATTGCTCCACTTAAGCAATCCATCAAATCATCCATTCTTGGCAATGGGAATCTATACCTGATAGTTATCTTGTTGATGGCTCTCGAATCAGTGCACATCCTCCAGCCTCCATCTTTCTTCGGACTGAGTAATGTTGGAACAACACACAGACTCAAGCTTTCCCTGACCAAGCCTTTGTCCAACAACTCCTGGACTTGTCTTTTAACTTCTTCATTCTCCTGCGGTGTCAATCTGTACGCGGCTTTGTTTGGTAAACTAGCCCCTGGTATGAGATCAATGTGATGGATCACGCTCCTCATCGGTGGCAATGAATGAGGTAGTTCATCCACTACAATATCATCGAACTCTTCCAGCAGTTCCTGAACTTCTTCTGGCAAATCGTCCACTCTTGTGCTAGTCAAAACAATTCTCGGTTTTCTGACCACAAATAATTGTGGATCCTCCTTCTTCTTAACTTCTGTAAGAAGTTCCTTCCCACTCATGAGAAGTACTTTGTTTCTTACCTATGGTTTCACCTCTTTATCTTCAATTGGACACAACATATGAGTCCTCCCATTCCTCTCTAGGGTGTATGTATTTTTTTTTCCATCATGAATTACATTTTTATCATATTGCCATGGTCTACCCAGCAATAAATGACAGACATCCATAGGAATAACATCACATAAAATTCTATCATTATACCCTCCTATCTTAATGTCAACTAAGCACTGTCTAGTGACATTTACCTGATGTCCCTTCTGTAGCCATGAAACTTTATATGGATTTGGGTGATCGGTTGTCTCCAACTTCAGCCTCTCCACCATCTCGGTTGAAACGAGATTGTCTGTGCTTCTGTTGTCCACGATGACCTTGCATGCCCCACCTTTGGTCTTGCAAGAAGTTCTAAAAAAACTGTTCCTCTATGCTGAGGTTTCCATTACCTTTCCCAGCGTCAAAAGGACTTTTTGCATCACCAACGATCTTCTGCCCTCAGCGTACTCTGTCTCAACATCTCGCCTTTGTGCCTCGGTGATGTGAGTCTCTCCTCCATCCTTCTTTCTATCTGGACAGTCGACTGACTTGTGCCCCTCCTTTCCACATGTGTAGCATGTAATGACTCCACCTCTGCCTCTTCCTCTACCTCTGGTACGAGGAAACCTATTATTATCAGCAT
>ML792744.1:216379-229059 GCA_009831015.1 Picea engelmannii
CCATCCTTCTTTCTATCTGGACAGTCGACTGACTTGTGCCCCTCCTTTCCACATGTGTAGCATGTAATGACTCCACCTCTGCCTCTTCCTCTACCTCTGGTACGAGGAAACCTATTATTATCAGCATATCCTCCCCTTTTCTCGGGTTGTTGTCCTCTTTTCTCAGCATATCGCCCTCTCTGTGAGGTTCCACCTCTCTCTGTCTGAGTCTGAGGTTTCTTCCATTCTTCCTTGGGCTTCTGGGTCCTTTCCTAGGCAACTGCTTTACCTCTGGGATGACTTCTGCCTCGGCCCCTCTGACTTTGTTTATGGCTCAACTTCTCCTCAGCTTTCAGAGCCAATTGGTAAGCGTCCTCTACCGTTCGGATGGTGGCCAAATTTAGTTCATCCTGAATTTCATACCTCAGGCCATTCATATACCTGGCTACCTTTTCGTCATTGCTTTCACGATGACCTGCTCTAATGTTCAACCTATAGAATTCCTTAGTGTACTCTTTCACTATCATCATCTTCTGTCTCAGGTTCTGCATTCTCCTGAACATAGAAATTTGATAGTCCCTGAGAATGAATTTTGCCTTCATCTTTGCAATCATCCTGTCCCAGCTCTTAATTTTCTGCTTGCCTTGGCAATGCCTGTCAGCTTGCAGTTCATCCCACCACAATGCTGCATGTCCTTTTAATCTTGTGACATCATGTCTGACCTTCTTATCATCTTCGATATCTTCATAATCGAAGTAAGTTTCAAGAGCTCTAATCCAGTTTAACAACTCTTCTGCATCCAGACTCCCTTCATAAGCCGAAATGTCCATCTTTGTTTTTGAATTCATCCGAGCGATAGCCTTAATTAAACGCTCGTTAGTTTCATATTCTACCAGGATTTCTTCTTCTTCTCATCCAGCATCACCTTCAGGTTCTGATTCACTGATATCTCCTGCATAAGCTCTTCGCCTTTCTCTTATCTCCATGTCCATTCTGGCATGAAGATTACGCATTCCTCTCTCCATGTCTGAATTCTATCCTTGCCTACCTCTTTCTCTGGACATTTCTCTTCCTCTGGAAAATTCCCTTTCCTCCTCTAGGTCGGGTGATTTTCTATTTCTTCTTCTTGGCAGCATGGTATACTCCCCTTGTCCTCTTCTATAGAAAGCAAAGAAGCTTTTTCTATGCTCTGATACCACTTGATGCAAACGGCCACCCAGGGCACGTCTGCTCTCACCAGGACCTTCTCTTCCCTAGGCCCGAAGAACAAAAGAGGTTCTTCAAATCCCTTATCGGGACTTTTCTGCACCCACAGAATATTCTCCTTCTGACTCCCCTATGTTATATCGGGAAATCGACCCTCGCGGGATTGCGAGTCCTGCACTCATGAAAAACGGGAATTATAAAACCCCGAAACCCGATGAACCTTCACCCATGTGTTCTTTGCTTCTATCGAGAAAATTCTCATCGGGAAATCGACACTTGCGAGGTTGTAAGTTCCTTACCTCTTGTATCCCCGATTCCTGAACTTCGACGGCACCTTCTGCACCCTTTAGTCCTCAGGCTAAATCTCTCTCATGTGACCTGCTGGTCTACGTGACCGTGTCCTTTCCCCCTTATCGAGATTTCGCACTTATGGGATTTGAAATGCGAAGAACTCGCACTCCTAGAATCTCTGATCCCCGATCTCTGATGCCACCTGTCCTCTCCTCAAGACAAGGCTCAATTCTCTGACACCTGTCCTCCACTACCAATCTAAATCCTATCAGGAAATCGCGTATCGCAATTTCAACATCAACGGCTCTGATCAAATCGGGAAATCGCATTTCGCAATTTCATTGTGCTCAAGTTCCACGGCACTGGAAACCCCGATGTCCCGAACGTCGACTCTTCAGGATCTTCGTCCACGTGTCCTCGCGAATGGACGGCTCAAATCTCCTATCGGGAAATCACGGATCGTGATTCCAGTATGCGAGAGTTTTATGTCCTCGCAAACCGATTCTCCGATGAGTTGATTCGCGATGGATTCCTGGCACCTTGCCACGTGTCCTTGTCAAAACATCGATGGCCAAATGTCCCGATAACTCCTCTAGAACTTCTTCTCCACCTCGGAACTTAACCCCTGCGCAAATTTCCGGGATCTAGTGACCGATGGGTAACTGGTCCACGATCTAACGGTTCACGACTCCTGGAGCTTGAACTCCTAGCGCGACCGTAACCTCTCCACTTCTTCGATAAATCCAATGGTTGATGGGGTCCTGTCGACCTCCTCTACGAGATATTGACTGTCAATTCCCTTTCTCCTATCTTGAGGACTTCTTGGCACGGAATTCTCCTGTGCAGTCTCCAGAAATGATATCACGAAGGTGCTATGTCTCCTGAGCTTCCTTCCACTCTATTTCTTCAGAGGGACTCGCGCGCCTTCCTTGCGCTCAGCATTCAACAACTTCCTAAGTGTTGAATCCTCCAGACCCTGCGCACTCCTGCAACAACAGTCTTAGTAACCCACTTTCACTTCTGAGGGTTCTGAGAACAAAAGTTTAACTCCCGAGCCTTCTTCCAACGCACTCCTTGCAGGCGACTCAACTGCACTCCTTGCAGGAATCCTTGCTCAAAGAGAAAATAGTTGTACCTCACTTCACCTGCTCTCAGACTTCTATCTTAACACATGAAGTAATTCGCATACACAACATAACAAATGCATACATGAAGTAATACTCAGAGCAATTAACACACATACATGGAGAATAACACAACAACCATGAATCTGAATCAACTTCTTCAATTAATTCATGATCTGTACATGGATGTCTTCTACGACTCTCTCTGCTATTCTCCTATGCTCTTTCTTGATAATAATCTATCTGGTTCCCTTGCTACAATCATCCAAATGAGGGTGTCTATATTCGGTTTTCCCCCTTCCTTCTAGAACTATCTAATCTAGAATTTTAATTCTATCTACCTGCAACTACTACTATAAATGCCTCTGATTATCTCAGACGAGAGCGTATGGCTCGAGGTCTGATTACATTCTTTCCAAGGAACCTAAAATAAATGGTCTCATTTATGTTTAGCGCGTCAACTCCAAGGGAAAATTTTGAAAATTCGAAAAATTGCGTTGGACGTCTTCCAGCTGACTTCCACTCCCACGTTGATTGCTTGTCGTGAGGGATGCTCCTGCATAACCTTTTGTTGAGCTTGTATATTTACACAGGTGTTCTACCATGGTTCTCACTACCACTACTTGGGGGGGGCCTTCCCAAATTTGTTGTTCTGACGAATTTAATTGATCTGCCTATTAAAGTTCTTAGTGATTTACAAGGAAAAGTCAAGTAGACTCAACTAATAGACATAGACTTTATAGATTTCGCAGTATATCCCCAAATTTTTTTTCACACACATATGGATTTCACAACAATGATGTATTAAGGACTCCACTATGAGTAATTTGCGATACTTTACATTATTTGGGACTACAAACAAATTTTCCTAATGCACCAAGTTCCTTATTAGTCGAGTGCACAATGACTTCTTGTGGATAGAAAAAGCATATCGCATCCATGTTGAGGATATTCTCAAACTAATGGGCCTATCCATGGAGGGGAAATACATCAATCAAGGCTTCCAAGGCTCAGGGAAGAATGTACAAAACAAGGGAGGGATCATTCTCTATGATAAATATGGAACTAGATGTGGCAATCACAAAGCACACATCTAGCCAATAAATGATAGGAAGGTCCATTGTTCCTGCTATCTGATAGCTAAAAACTTCATCAAGAAATACTCTATGGAAAAGTGAAATCTGGATGTTATCTCTGTTGTTGATTTTTTCAAACAAGGAGCACCACTAAATTGGTGTAAATATTTACTCACAGAGATGTTGCAAGTCTATGACGACATGCACAAATTGTCATCTTATTTTATCTACGAGTACCCATTGGTCATGTTTACAATGTGGAAATGGAATACACCATAGGGGTATGAACTATCCTACACTATTGGCCCCCGAACCACCAAAATTTTCGACCCCTGGCATCTGCAAGATTCTACCACCAACACCATAGACCACAACACTTCTTTTGTACAGTGGTATAACGAACTTGTCAAAACAACCCAAATACCTACAAGTAAGATCTGATTTAGAATGAATCATGACCACACATTCATAAAATCTCTTGGTGGTACTCCAACAATATTTCACACAAATCCCTTTCCATTCTATTTGGACGAGGAAATTATTGACAAGATAGTCACTTCATGGCCAGGAGTCAAAAAGGAAAATAAGAAATCATGTGTTTCATACACGATGCCTGCAATATCACAATGACCTTCCTCTACATAGAAAAATGTTTCAGGTTCCAACACAATATCCATGAAAATACAACGAGCCCCCCCCAAAATCAAAAGAGGATTCAAATGAAGAGTCCCTACTATAATCAACTTCGTTGCCACCCTTTCCATTAATTGTTGAATATGCTACATTTTGAGGTAAATTACTATATGAAATCCTTACATATGCATTTCCCCCACTGAAACCTCGCATTGGCTGTTAGTCCACTTTCACCACTGATCCCATCATCATAGATTCCATAACCATTTCTTCACTTGCACCCCATGCTTGCACTATTCCCCCTCTATTGTCGTTTATCCCCATCATCAATATTCTCGATGACCCCATAGAACAAATGAAATCCACCCCTATCATCAAACAAATTAAGAGATGGATTTGTAGTTCCATTGTGATCATCCCCTCCACCCCTCCATCATCTCCTCCCCAGACTAACACCATTGAGAAAGAGTCTGATGATGCATTCACTACAACTGCAGGAAACATAGTCCCCATTCCATCCACCTTCCCCAATAGTCCGCAGGTCCATGTTTTACTTGACACCCCACTAGAGCTCAGCCCCAATCCTAAGCTAGATAAACTACCATAGGTGCATGAACAGATGGTTCAAGATCCTCAAATTGACCTGATGGATACCCAATAAGAAGATACCTCACTTCACAATACCATATTAGTCAAATAAAAAGTTTTGGTGATACTACAAGATTCGCAACAGTGTTACACCATATTAGAAATGTGTTTGGAGGGAACTTAGGTTCTTAGTCCTGAATTTCCAAGACCAGATCACATGTAGCTTTTGAACTACCTCAGCTAGCCCTGATGGAAAAGGAACCCCAAGCCTCTTCGAACAATCTGTCACCAACGACTAGCCAATTTCCTCACGCCTGCACATGGATCCATCTCTTGCCAATGGAAAACTTGTGGCTTGGTCCACACCGCATCTATTGAATCTTATGCGGGCCTCAATGTATCAATTCAAGAACAAGATCATCACAAAAGAGAAACAAAATGACGAGCTCACCCAGTAGATGCAATAGTTGGGCAAGGATCTACATTCCATCATGGAGGATAAATACCAAGAACATCAACTGTGCACATAGGATGAGTCCACTGTCGAGCTCGTATCATTGAAATTTTCTCACAAATGGCCTACATTTAGGGAAGTGGCACCGGAATTACCATAATACATCACCCTACTTGCACCAACAGAATGGATTTCACTTGTCACCGAATCTTAGTTGTAACTAGCAAAGAAGATAAACATTCTCCAATAGTATATTGAGGCTATTCACCTCCAAGAGAAAGAGAATCCCAAGGCTATGCTTGAAAATATCACCCAGGTAATTGTTGAGGTAGATACATCCTACTCATCCCTCCAATTCTAGGCCAATGAATTTGAAAGGTTATTTTCAATGGTCAATGGCTAGGTCGTCCTGTTGGAGAAATGGAATAAGCGCACAAAAACAATTTGGGTTCATATAAAGCAGATTAATGCAGAATATTAGACAATAACCGACCCCATTGTGCAACAATCCAAGGTCACTAAGATCCACAAGGACGATGGAAAATTAGATCAAATGTATGAAGTTATGTAGGACAGTAAGAAATAACTTCGGGACAACTATGAAATTAGTTGGATTGAGTTGTGAACAACTAGTGCTAAACTCTGATTGCCACTAAGCAACAAGAGCCAAATGTAGCATCCGCCCAAGATTTCATTATAGGTGCTTCCATTCTAGTATGAAAGTGGCAGGACTGAGTAGAGTAGTATGACATCTTTCGCCAAAAATTAGTAAAGGTCATCCCATAGTTGGGCCCTTCATTTGAAAGGATCCCCAGCAAGGAAGTGAAAGGTCGAATCAGTCCGAGTCAACGATTGTGGTCGGAGCCTATTGGGCCCTTGTTTTTTTGGAATGCTTGATTTTGAAGAAAAGCATTGCAACTTAACTAAAAGATGAAGAGCAGTGGATGAAGTCAAAATTGTCACATACCAGTTAGAAAATCACAAGTAGAGGAAATGAACTGTGAGCTAACTCAGAGTGTAAAAGAAAAATAAGCAATGGAAAAGTTCCATGCATCAGTTGGAAAAACAATGGATGTGAGTGGAAACTCGAAAAGACCGCAAGAAGCAACAAAGGGAAAGATACAAATAAGAATACAATCTTTCGAGAAGAAGGTTAATGATTTAATGAATGAGAGTATAGGAGATATACTATCCCTACCATTTTTAGAGTCAGGATCAAGCATCATCGTCATGATGAACTATTGTAATGGCCTTGTTGGGATTTGTTGCACTTGTGTGATAGATTTTTGAGTCTGTAATGGGTTTTGGGACTAGATTCTATGGCGCAAGCTATTGCATGAGAGTTATATTTATCATATGACAGTAGATGGTGATGCAGTGAATATAATAGAATTTTTTGGGCCCTAAAATTATTTTATTGAGTCTTTTATGATGTGCATAAATCCATGATTGTCTCGCATAACTATTTACTTTATGTCTAATCCCTATGTGATCATTGTCTCTATGCATATTTAAGTATCAACATATGAATATACTAAGTAATAAGTGATACACATCACATATATGATGTTATTTTCTCATACTAAGTAATAATTAATAAGTAATAAGTTATACATATATCATGTTGTTTTCTCATTAACTCACTTCACCATACACATATTGGATACAATTCAAATGAGACCTCCTTCCCTTCCAAAAGGTTGAATATTCCAGTGTACCTATTGTTGGAGTTACTTCACACACACCTAGGATTTATTTTTCCTAAGTTTTTTCCTTGTTTATTAGTCATAATTAGTCATTATCCAGTATCCTATATTTTAGGGGAGAATATTCCACCTGAAGAATATTCTCTTTTAGTTGACACTTCAGTTTGACTAGTTGAGTTGAGTCTAGATGTTGCATTGGTTTTTTCACAATGAAACATTGGGATCATCATCATGATAATGTGCACTTGCCTCGGGATCATCACCATAATGTTGCATTACCCTTGATTCCTTTATCTACTCCCCAATACACTTTGTTCGATCAGTTAATTGAAGACTAGTTGACTAGTTAACTCAACTAGGTGGCAGTTCACTCTCGTAACTACCTAAGAGACTAGAATAGGTGGAAGTTCACTCCTGTAAATGCTCATGGATCACTCTATGCCACCACTATGGTGCATTGGTTCTCCTCTAGTGCCCATTCATTGAGTTATACAGAGTATGTCATGTGTAAATTATTCATTATTCATTACAGTTAATGAGAATTATTCTATTCTTTCTCTCCTTCTTCTTCTTTCTCAATTTCTCTCTACAAATGTGTATAGTATTTTCTAGCTAGATCTATTTTTTGTAGTTTCAACACATTTACATGGTATCAAAGCCGATGGACTACTAATAAAAAGCTACACCAAAATTTTTTGCAAGTACAAAAGATTGAAGACAGTGGAAAGATGGATTTCCAAAAACAATTCATTCTTACACCTTACAACTACTTTGCATGGATGAAGAAAATAGATATACATCTCTGAACCAGAGGATTTTACAGGTTAACCTTGAATAAAGATACAGAACTGACATCAGCCATAGAAAAATCCAAGTACTTAAATCAAATGGATGAAGCACTCAGAACAATTTGCAGTCTTATTTCTCCCGATCTCCTTTTTCACATATCTTCCTATAAGACTCCCAATGAAGACTAGACCACACTGGAAGGGATATTTGGAAAACAAGATTGGACGAGGGGACACATGTTGGAGGTGGCATTGATCACATTGGATCCAAAACTCTTCGACAATATCCAATATTTATTTACAAAATTCAAGGATTTACTGTCGCAACTCAAAGCTTGGTGGGTTGATCAATCTAAGGAGTAGAAACAAATGTTTCTCACCATTATCTCCAATATTGGTCCTGAATTATTTGTATTCATATCCACATTCCATTATGTCATATCCACCTACAAAGCCACCTGGAAGATGCCTTCTCTTGAGGACTTTATCGAATCCCTGACACAAGAGAAAACCAAGCTCATAAACATGGGAAAATTAAAAGGCCCAAAGGTGCATGCACTCATTGTGCAATATGGAAGCCACAAATATCATAAATCTAAAGATAAATACAAAACGAAATCTCATGCACATCCAAATAAGGAAGGTTACACAAAACCCTTC
Source organism: Picea engelmannii (assembly GCA_009831015.1). Lineage (NCBI taxonomy): Eukaryota > Viridiplantae > Streptophyta > Pinopsida > Pinales > Pinaceae > Picea > Picea engelmannii. Next base: position 224,885 of record ML792744.1, read on the forward strand.
ATCGATGCCTTCGGATCAAAAGGGGAAAAGGGAAGAAAATGGGAGAAATGCATGTACTGTCACAAAGGGTTCCATCCAGACTCCACATGCATGAAAAAAAAAATATCTAATGACTCAAATAATTCAACAGAACAACCTTGGAGATCGCATCCCTGAGGGTGCCAAGAAGAAGAAGACAGAAGATCAAAATCCCAAGAAAGGCAATTCTAGCCATGCCTTGATTTCCATCAACTCCTCTCCCGATTCTTGGATCGTAGATTCAAGAGAATCACATCACATGGATGCCTCAAAAATAGTGTATTCTTCATTGGATGCATGCAAAGGTACTCCTATTCTGATGGGGGGGAAATCTTCTGTCGAAATCACCGACAAAGGAAGGATGGAACTCACCAATAGAAGCTTCGAGAATGTTTTGAATGTTCCCAAACTTCCTTTCAACCTTCTCTCAATGTATCAGATGAAGAATTTCGACACTTGAACGAAATTCATATTCACACCAAATTTCGTGGACATATATGACATGCAAACTAACTCCAGGGTTGCAACTAGTGAGGTAAATCATCATTCTAGATTGGATACATTTTCTGAATTCATTGAACTTGATTCTGCTTTACCACTTACTCATGCTGATGAAAGTAGTAGGATATGGCACAAAAGGTTTGGACATTTGAATTTCAGATACATGCAACATATTAGCAAGAAAATATTGGTTGATGGTCAACTACACATCCATTTCTCCAAGGGAGTATGTGAGGGTTGTCTTCTCGGAAACCACACTCAAGAGAAATTTGAAAAAGGAAAGTCTCAGAGAGATTTCACGCCTTTAGATATGATCCTCAGTGACCTTATGGGTCCTTTTATGCATCCATCTATCAGCAAAGAGAGGTTTGTTCTCATTTTTGTTTATGAATTCTCAAGTTTTACATGGATTTACTTTCTTAGGAAAAAATCTGAGGTCTTTCAACACCTCAAATATTTCAAAGCTCTGGTTGAGAAACAATACAGAAAGAAGATCAAAGTCCTTCGAACTGATAATGGGGGAGAATATGTAAATCATGAGATCCATAATATTTTCCATGAGGCAAGGATTTAGTTGCAACACACAATTCCCTATACTCCGCAACAAAACAGAGTTGTTGAGAAGAAAAACAGATCTCTAAAGGAGATGGAATCTTTCATGTTGCATGCAAAGTCACTACCATAGAGACTATGGGCCGAAGCACTTAATCATGAAACATACATTCAAAACATATCTCCCCATATATCCATCAAGGATAATACCCCCTCACAAGGCTTGGAGCGGCCGCAAACCGGAAGTGACCCACTTTGGCATTTTCAGTTCACGTCCATGGGTTCAAATTCCCTCTCAAAATGCAAAGGAACTTGATCCATAGAGCACTAATTGTATTTTTGTTGGATACCCCGACAGTGTGAAGGGATATATGCTTATTGATCTTTGCTCAGACCGTCTCATCATTGAGCGTAGTGTCCAATTCGATGAAAGTTTCTCGCATGTACCTCAACAACTGCATGCAGACACCTTCATTCAGTTTTATCATTACAACTTATATTTTTGTGAGAATGTTAATTAAACTCGTTTTATTTCAGTGTCTATGTAGATTTATGAAGGAAGTATCAAAGAAGAGGATAAAGAAAGGGATAAAATATTTATTTCAGGTATGATCACTCATGACAGTGACAAAGGTATGTGTTTAGCTATGATATTAAGGGAAAATTTGGTAATTTCATAGCTAGAGTGAAAAAGATTTCAAAAGTCTTATTCATGATTAGGGTTTTAGATGTGTAGATGGTTGAACAAGTTTTTCTTAAGAAAACATGTGTACTACTTTGATAGAAATCATGATATACTTTTATTTGATTACAACTTATTGTTATTGACTGATTGGATAAGTGACATATCTCATAAATAATACTTTAATTAAGTTTACAGGTCTCAGAAGAAAGAACATATGCCTTGACTTGCACAAGTTAGACATCATGAGAAGGACTTATGATATGGTGACAGTCAGTAAGAACCAGACAATATCTAGTATTCATATAGGAGCAAGAGGCTCCTAAAGATGTAGAAAAAAATGTTCAAGATGAAGAGAAATATGGATAGTCAGATATATTTGATGAGATGCAGGTAACTGTAGGTTGCTCTATTACCATTCTTATATATGTAGAGGGAGTACGTTCATCTAGTATGAAGTCATAATGAAAGAAATGTTTGAACTCAAGAAGGAACCTAGGATACTACATAAGAGAACTTCAAGGATGATGATTATTAGATGTTACATAGTTAAAGAAGCTCTTAGTTTGGTGCAAGAGGGAGCTATGTCTTCGAGTTCGAAATGGAGGATCGTAATTTGGTGCAATTAGGAAAGTAGCGGTCCATGGAACAATTTACTTAGTGGATGAGTAATGAGATATTTTGATCAAGATGAAAGTTATCCAATAGATGGATGGTGCCCAATAGATGGGTAGCATGGTATTATACCATGGAAATATTTTGAACCACAAGAGATTTTTTTTTATCTCATAGCTAGACCTTCGTAGAGAAGGAAGAGACCTTCGTAGAGAAGGGGAATGAGAAATTTTCCAAGGTTGGCCTCTATCCAAGTGTTGAGTTTTGGATACTCTAGGGACATGCTAGAATACCCTCGTATAGAGGGGTGTGACCACCCTCATAGAGAGGAGTGTGGATGTTTCTCCAAGAGGCAGTGGGCATATACTCTCCTCTGGCCCAGGATTGAGTAGCCTGGAAAACAAACCTTGACCATGTGGAATGGTTAGTTGGCTCTTTAGTATTGTGTCGTGATCCTGCGTGGATCATGGAAATGGAGTCTAGTCTTTCCCAGGCTAGCATCTTGCCTTCTCTAGTTCATGTAGGATGACTAGGAGTGAAGCTATGGTAGTAGTCCTCCCTAGTGGATGGGTGAGATAGATGACTACAAGAGAAGGGAGAACATAAAAGGAATGGAAAAACTCAGAATATCTTCTGTGTGAAGATAAGAAAGAGTATCTTTTGCATGAAGATGAAAGAAAGAAAGAGTATCTTCCACACAAATATAAAGAGAACAAAGCTTCTTTAATATGGACTCATGGAGAACCAGTTAGTGATTGTGATGCCAGATGACCAAGTGGATGATACTTATGTTTCATGTTATCCAGTTGATGTTGTTACCCAGTTGATCATGTTTCCCACTTGATGATGTTACCCAGTTGATTATCTTGACCAATTGATGATGTTATCCATTTGATGTTGTTGTCTAGATGATGATGATTATCCAGTTGATGATATTGCCCAGATGATATTGTTCAGTTGATTATGAAATCCAATGACCTGTCAAAAGATAAAGAATATCCTTCTTGTTAAGAGGGAGTGTTGAAATATTCTATAACTGCAAAGAATATTATCATCCCCTTTTCCAGATTGGTCAAATCCTAAATGTAATATGAAAATTAAGAAGTCGCCCCCCAGGAAAATTAAAGTGGTTCTAACTGCCCAAAGAGAGAAGTTGACCCTACCAGTGAAGAGACACCTCCTTTCAGTGCTTGCCAATTTGTATAAATAAAGAAAGCCAACACCTAATTTGTTCACTCACTCAACTCACTCATCTAGTGCACAAGTATTGAAGGAAGTTGTAGTTACTAGTTGTTGGAAGAAGGAAGAGAGAGAGGCACATTTCTTGGGATAGGATATTCTCTAGTGTTTGGTTTATTGTCTTGTCATTGGATTGGCTATGGTTCTTTGATTTTTTTTTGGTCTAGTGTCATGGTAGTTTGTCTCTCATAGAGAGAGAGTTATTTTGGTACTATACTTCGTTATTGAATCCATATTAAAGAAGTTTTGTTGGGTTTTCTTCCCCTAGAGGGTTTCCTAGGATAAATGCTTGTGTACTCTTGTGATTGTGTTTCTCTCAGTGATTCTATATATGCTATGGTTATATAGTAAAGTAAAGGAAACCTAATAATAGCTCAAAATGTAACATGAGGGTATCATCGACCTACATTTATTTCCTTCAGCAAAACAGGGAATAAACGTCTTCACCAAGACCTTAACTGAGCAGAAGTTTCATTCTCTATGAAGTCATATTGGAGTGAAGGACACAGTTTCCTAGCAACTGTAGCTCTTCGTTTTACATAGATTATACCTTGAGGGGGGGGGGGGG
>ML792744.1:229111-242102 GCA_009831015.1 Picea engelmannii
AGTGTATATTTTGTCTTTGGGCACCTAACATGGCCTCGTTGTTGCGACCCTTTCTTTATTTTTACCATAGTGATGTTTAGGGGGGGTGTTGGAGTTACTTCACACACACCTAAGATTTATTTTTCCTAATTTTTTTCCTTGTTTATTAGTCATAATTAGTCATTATCTAGTCTCCTATATTTTAGGGGAGAATATTCCACCTGGGGAATATTCTCTTTCAGTTGACACTTCAGTTTGACTAGTTGAGTTGAGTCTAGATGTTGCATTGGTTTTGTCACCATGAAACATTTTGATCATCACCATGATAATGAACACTCTCCTTGGTATCATCACTAGAATGACACATTACCCTTGATTCCTTGATCTACTCCTCACTACACTTTGTTCAGTCAATTAACTAAATACTAGTTGACTAGTTAACTCAGCTAGGTGGCAATTCACTCCCATAACTTCCAGAGAGACTAGAATAGGTGGAAGTTCACTCCTGTAACTATTGATGTGTGTCCAGGTCACTCTATACCACCAATATGGTGCATTGGTTCTCCTCCAGTGTGCATTCATTGAGTTATACAAAGTATATCATGTGTAAATTATTCATTATTCATTACGGTTAATGAGAATTCTTCTATTCTTTCTCTCCTTCTTCTTATTTCTCAATTTCTCTCTGCAAATGTGTGCATTATTTTCTAGATATATCTATTATGTGCATGTTCAACACATTTACACCTATACTACAACAGTTCCTTTGTTGGTAACCTCCAAGAACCCAGTCTCAATTTTTCACCAAAAAATCCCTTCATGGATGAGGTATTGTGTGATTTTCTTTTAGGATAGCCATATATGCGGAAACTTCATGTTGTATATGATTCTATACCTAATATTGTTATTTTTAATATTGGAAAACAATTGTACATGATACTAGAGGTAGCTCCATCTAGCAGAACTCCTTTGGTCTCAACTAAGTAGTGGAGGAAGGTCATCATCTAGGCTCGAAAATTTATCCTCTTCATTATTCTCTCTCAGAGTGAATGGAAGTCTTCAACCACATCCACGGTCTCCACGCATGGCTCCTCTACAAAAAAAAACAAGTGGAAAAAGTCATGGAAAAATACTGGGACATCTTCAGTGTCGACCGTAGCTATTGCGGTGCCTCTACATGTTCAGGTGAAGAATTCAATTGATCTTACACTTGGAACACCTTTGCCTAATGTTTCAGTGTATTGACTCTCTCTTTCTCTCTCTCTTGGAAAATGAGGAAATAAAGAACTAGATTCGAGAGATGCTAAAAAAAGGGCACATTTTACCAACCTCCTCACCCTGCGGAAGCCAAATTGTGCTTGTACGAAAGAAATATGGGACCTAGAAAATATGTATTGATTGCATAACTCTAAAAAAATTCATAGTCAAGAACCAATACCCAATTCTTAGAATTGATAAACTTCTCTACCAGCTCAAGGGGGAAAAGTACTTTAGTAAGATTGGTTTGAAGTCTAGCTACCACCATGTCCTCATAGAATATACTAATGTATGTAATACTTGTTTCAAGTCTAAATAAGGTATTTTTGAGTGTTTGGTCATGAATTTTAGCTTAATGAATTCCCCAGAAAATTTCGTGAGGTTGATGGATGACATATTCTAGTCCTTCACCAATTACTTTATGGTTGTATATATGGATGGAATCCTTGTTGTTGGCCCTTAACTAGGTTTTGTGGAAATGTTGGTCATGTATGACCAATTTTGGGGACTTTGACAAGCTGGTCAAAGACGAAGCACCAGGTGAAGCAGAGATCGCGGGATCTCCCCCACTTTTGTGGACTTTTTGGGTTTAGGGTTTATGTAACGGGTAGGGGATGTCGGTCGATGGGTTTACCCATGTTTAGGCCCTTCTTGTAATGTATAAATAGATATCTAGGTGATGTAATAAGAAGCCAGTGTGCTAAGTGAGAATAATTGTGGATGCTTTGTTCATGTTGTGTGTTAATAACTTGGAGAGCTAAGTGCAAGTGATTGTAAGAATCTTGTGTGCATACTGTAAGAAGGCTTTATGTTGTGACCTAACTCGGGGAAGGAGGATCTGGTGAGGTGCATGCAGATATCCTGTCCTATGCAGAGTGGGTTCTAAATATCTATGCATGTACAAAGATTCACATAAGACAATAAAGAAGAAGAAGAGTTGGTGGACGTAGCCCCACGCTAGGTGTGAACCACGTATATCTTGTGTTATGGTTGCTTTGTATGATTGATGTGATTTATTCTTAGTGTAGTCATCTTTATGTATGTTAGATTCATCTGATATAGTATCTTAGTGTTTAGTAATGTGAATGAATGCTAGATCTACTTGATTTCTATGTGCTAAGTGCTTGGGTGTGTTAGATCTTGTTGAATACTGCGTTGTTCTGTAATTAGGGTTTTACCTGCGATGTGAATAAGGGTTAAATGCTACTGAATGTTAACTGCTAAGTTCTCTATTAAGTATTGTAATCACAGATCGATGTCCCATATAGGTTTCAGATACTTGAGTCCTGCAACCCCCCCTACCTCTACCTCTAGTGAGACTTCATCTGCTTCACACATGTTGCTGAAAGGGCGGGTAGTTAGGGTTTTTTTGGTATGATGTTGTAGCGTTGAACCCTGGGTCTTCCCCGGTTCCAACAAGTGGTTATGTTGTTGAGAACTAAAGAAAAGAGAAATCTTTGTGCATAGATTTGTTGTCATAGTGCGCAGTACTCTACTGACTTGTGAAGCTCTGTGCTAAGAAAAGAAGTCTGATTTGAAGAAAAGAGGTAAGATATTAAAGCTTTTTTCTCTGATAAAGGTAAGAGAAGGGGAAATTTTTTCTTTGAAAGAATGGATCTAGGTATGTTTGATAAATTTGGTCCTAGTCTGAAAACTAGGGCACAACTTGAAGAAAGAAGATATGATATGAACAAATCTGCTAGAAATAGTGAAAGATATGTTATTCCTATGCATAGAAAGAATTGTTGGACTAACAAGTGGATGCAAGATCCTAGAAAGAATTTTTTGCAAGTCCATCACTGTGATCCCAGTGCACAGTACAGGAAAGGTTGGGGATCATTTAAGAGAAAGGGAAGATTTACTCTTTGTTATAGTTGTAGAAGACCGGGACATCTTGCTAAGGAATTCCCTAGTAGAAGTCCTATTTTCCTTTGCTGTAAATCTATTGGACATGAAGTTTTAGATTTCCCTATAATGATTTCTAAATTCGAGAAGATGAACGTAAGACAAGAAAACCATGAGGAAGGTCAAGAGACTAAGAATATGATAAAAAACCAGAAAGAAGCAGAGGCTGTATTATTACAACTAAAAGAAACATTGCATGATCACATAGACATCAATTTATCATAGATCTTAAAAGAGAAAGAGTGCATATAAGGAATAATAGAAGACTTTGACATAGACTGTGTATTGGATGCAGAAACACAAGTGAACATTATGACAGAAAGTACTTGGGAAATCTTAGGAAAGCCTGTTATGGTTTCTTCACTGGGAGGAATAGGATTGTTTAAAGGAAAGTTGATAACTCTATGTGGAAGACTTACCCATGTACCTATGATTCCTCACAGAACATCGACAGAATAAGAATTCAAGGTCATTAAGTTTGTTGAGAAAAACACCCCCTTTTCTCTTTTGCTAGGAAAGACCTGGGTTGAGAAAGATCAAATCCAAAAGAAAGAAGAAGAGGAAGATCTAGAATAGAAAAAGAAAGAATTAAGGGATTTCATGGCTAGGAAAATAGCGCACTTACTAGAAGAATAAGAGGACAAGTCGAAGCAACTGAGAACCAGAGACCTACATGTTGAAGCTAAAAGAATGCAAGAATACTTAGAGAAATTATCCATACAGGAGAGTAGAGAATCTATTCCAGAAACAGTAAGAGAATAAGTATTATCCTTGAACCTTGTGAAAGATCCTCAACAGTGCGAAGTTACTATGCTAATAAAGGATAAGAACAATAATGGAAAGAGGAATCTAGAAGGAAGGCTTGTAGAACTTGAACCTCACCAGAATAGAAGAGCAGCACAGATTGGAACTTCGCTACAGAGGAATGATATTACCATTGGAGGCGTCCCGACCATTAGAACGATGCTCCATAATGGATGGAAACATAGTTATTGCCAAAATGTTTGCCATTCGACCGTTGGGACCGCACCATAACGGATGGAATTGCATTGATTGAGGCATTCCTACCCAATGGAAGAGTCCATTACGATGTTAGATATTTAACCCATTGAATATCTTACCGTGGACACGTTTTCCAATTGTGATTACTCGATCCCACAAAGAGCTGACTACTATTGTGTTGTGTTTATTGAGACCTTGCCATCTGTTTTACTACCTTGATTATTTGTTCATTGACCTCAGATATCATATCTCTAGCTTGTATGTCGGGTGACTTTAGCATAGTAGGGAAATCCATTGAAGAGATTCTCATAGACCTCATGGCTAAGAAGGTCATTTTTGCAGGGGCACAAGCTTCATCGAAAAGAGGAGTGCAATCATCCCCATCGACTGCACGTCGATATGGGCCCTCCCAAACCACGACAGAGAAAAGAACCAAGCATCGTGATGACTTGGAAAATGCAAAGCTCATCCCATCAATCCTGCCTGACTACATCCTGCCTCTGGCTGGCATGGTGAGTCGTGACAGTGTCTCAAGGGACGTCGACTACACAATGATCATCGTGTACCTCTCGAAGGGGATACGCATAGTAGGACTACAATTGGAGAAGATTTTGATGCTTAAGATGAGAGACTTCAGCTTGGGAGATCAAAAAAATGATGGAATGCTCATAGCACATAAGTATTTGACCAAGAGAACGAAGAAGAAGTTGAAGATAATCCCCCAGTTGTAGACCATGGACATCGCAAGATCCACCATTATTAATGTGATGAAGACCCCACACTTCGACAGACATCAGGAGGTTAACGAGTGCGTTAAATTCCTGATATCGTGCTTCCATGGTGGTTACTTATGGTTGGATAGGTGCATCATAGTAGATCTGACACTGATCCATCGGATCACCATATTGAGCATGAAAGGACCAAACCCACAAGAATTTTACCCAGGGAAGGATGTAGATCGCAACTTGGCATAGACAATAAAAGACACCTATGGCTATGTGGAGAAGGGGAAGCGGGGCTATAAGGTAGCCTCCATCCAGAATGGCGTAGTGTGCCTATATTACCAGTTGATCGTTGGTAAGCTTGTCAGGAAGAATAGACCAACACAGGTCACTGGGTTTGTCATCGACCTCGTAGGAAAATGCATTGAAGGGCTCCAAATGAACTGGGCGAGCTACCTAGTCTACCAGCTAGAGAAAGACTGCTACAAAGCTTAGGATTAGGGATATGAATTCCATTTCAGTTGGCTGTTGATTCTCATTGCCTTCATTTCTTGGGAGATGCTGGAAGGAGCAACCTTCCCTGAAATTGAGTCATCCAGACCACTAGCTGCGAAGTTCACTATGCTATGTTATTCGAGTGACATGGAGAAGCAATGTAAGTCAAATGCAGTGTTCCACACCTATTATCTATAGTTGAAGAGGGCCATTGAATCGTTCCCTCGCATGACATTGAACACTCTGCACAGGTTCATGCCACTTTCCAAGTTTCATGTAGATAAGCACTTCATCTATATCACTGCACGTGGAGACGAACACAAAGAAGAGCTTTAGTCCTACTACAAACTCAAAGAGGAGGACATGGAAGAAATAACCAAGGAATGGCCTACAGATTTCCTTGTACCAATTGACCAGGCATAAATCTATGACCCCAACCTCATCGAAATCCCTATGGTCACTCGTGAAGAATATGATGCACACAACAGTAGCAGGAAGAAAAATAAGGAAGAGGTACAGGGATTGAGCAGTGCATCAAAGGAAACTACACCATATTCACCTAAATGGGGGTGGAGGTGATGAAGTAGACAAAGAAGAGGATGAAGGGGTAGAATACAAGCATAAATAGGGTGAAGTAACATCGCTTAGAGGTCCTCTGATAGAGATGGAAAATCCAAGAAAAGAAAGGGTTCCCCAATGAAACCTTCATTGCGAAAGAAGTCAAAAGCCAATAAACCTCCATACCACATTGTTCTCATGGTAGATGACATTGACCTTATCATTGTTTCTATATTAGATACCTCAAAGGACATATTACAGCGAAGCAAAGCCAAAAATGAGACAATGTTTGATAGGATCGAGACGAAGCTCAAAGGGGTACATCATGCTCTTTATTCGAGTGACGCAGTGCCTACTACACCGTTGTTAGTAGGGGAGATAGAAGTAGAAGATGATCCTGCCCATCTACGCAAACTAGCAGACTCGACAGAGGCTCATATTCGTCATGTCCAGGAAGAAAAAAAACATGCCACATAGGCCCTAAAGCAAGCAAAGGAGGAAGCCATAGAGCAACATCGGGTTGCACAAGAAGAAAAAGATGACCTCCAGGCAAAGTTTGCATAGGATAGAGCGAAGATCCAGAAGGAGAAAGAACAACTGCTTACAGAGAAGAAGGGAGTTAAAGAAGATCTCACCAGAGCACTTCTCTTTGTGAAGGGCCTAGCACAGATGGAAGAAGAAATCGTTGAGAGCCAAGTGGAGAAGCTCATTGAATCCATTCAGTAGTTCCAAGCACAAATAATAGAACTGGAACTACAATCCATACCAAGCACTCTATAGGAAGTGTAAGATCAGATAGAGTAAACTTCCAAAAGTGTAGTCGAAAGAATCAAGGAATTGGCCTTGAAATGCAAGAAACTTAGCAGTCGAAGTGTGCAGACCTATGAGCGCCTTGCAGAGGACCCTGAACTAAGGACATTGGAGTCAAAACTCTAGGAGGAAAAGATACAACCAGCAACAGTGAAATCACAATTGAAGCTATTGTCATCAATCGAGAGGATGCAAAGGTCACAGGAACAATTCATGATTCAAAAATAGGTCCATGCCATCTAGATTAAAGTCATGGAAGTGACCCAGAGGCTCCATCCAGTGCAGAATGAAGCTTGCACACGTTTTGAGGAGATTGAAGGACAAGGTGAAAAACTAGAACAAGTAGTCACCATGGTAGAACATCGTTTAGAAGGACCAGTGTCTGAGGCAGTTATTTAAGAGTTTGCTGAGCAGGAGGCTCTGGTGAAGCAGCATGTCGAGGCAGAGTTAACCAGATCAAAGTGAATCAAGACAAGTCACATGTGAGTGTTGGGGACATGTTGGCCCTTGACCAAGTTTTGTGGAAACGCTGGTCATGTTTGACCAATTTTGGGGACTTCAACAGGCTGGTCGAAGACGAAGCTCTAGGTGAAGCAGAGATCACGGGATCTCACCCCCTTTTTGTTGACTTTTTGGGTTTAGGGTTTACGTAACGGGTAGGGGATGTCGGCCCATGGGTTTACCCATGTTTAGGCCCTTTTTGTAATCTATAAATAGATATATAGGCGATGTAAGAAGAGGCCAATGCGCTAAGTGAGAATAGTTGTGGATGATTTGTGCAAGATGTGTGTTGAGAACTTGCAAAGCTAAGTGTAAGTGATTGTAAGAAGCTTGTGTGCATACTGTAAGAAGGATTTGTGATGTGACCTAACTCAGGGAAGGAGGATCTGGCGAGGTGCGCACAAATATCTTGTACTATGCGGAGTGGGTTCTAAATCTCTATGCATGTACGAAGATTGATAGAATACAATAAAGAAGACGAAGAGTTGGTGGATGTAGCCCCACGCTGGGGGTGAACCACGTATATCATGTGTTATGGTTGCTTTGTGTGACTGATGTGATTTATGCTTAGTGTTGTCATATTTATGTATGTTATATGCATCTGATATAGTATCTTAGTTTTTAGTAATGTGAATGAATGCTAGATCTGCTTGATTTCTATGTGCTAAGTGCTTGGGTTTGTTAGATCTTGTTGAATACTGCGTCGTTCTATAATTAGGGTTTTACTTGCGATATGAATAAGAGTTAAATGCTAATGAATGTTAACTTCTAAGTTCTCTGTTAAGTATGGTAATCACATATCAGTGTCCCATCTAGGTTGCTGACACTTGAGTCCTACAACCCCCCCCCCCCCTGCCTCTACCTCGGGTGAGACTTCATCTGCTTCGCATGTGTTGCCAAAAGGGTCGATAGTTAGGGTTTTGTTGGTGTGTTCTTGTAGCGTTGAACCCTGGGTCTACCCCTGTTCCAACACTTGTCTTCAACAAGAGGTGAGAAGAACACTTACAACACATTTAACAGGTCCTTCACACTTTGTGACAACCCAAGCTATATGCTAACTTAGGGAAATGTTCCTTCATCATGAACAAGGCCCAATACTGAGATGAATTTTATATTATCATGTTGTGCATTTCTATCAATCCAATATCCAGGTCATTCATGATTGGCCATCCCTAACAACACTAACCAAACTTCAGATTTTCTTAGGCCTTGCCAAGTTTTGTCTCAAGTTAGTTTTGGGGTTAAACCATATTGCATGGGGTGTCACCCAAGTGACTAAGGGTGGTTGAAAATACAAATTTTTGTGTGGTATATCACAATAGAGAGAATTTGATGATCTAAAATATCACTTATTCTCAACCCTGGTGCTCTCTCTACCCTATCTGCACCCACCATTTTGAGATTGAGATAGATGATTCAGATTATGTTGGTGGTGTTGTTCTCAATCAATATGGTCATTTGATGGTGTATCATAGTGAGAAACTCTCAGATGAAATCCATAAGTAAACCACCTATGAAAAAGACATGCATTCCACCATACGAGTAGGTCGCTAATGGAAGAATTGAATTCTAGGGAAGGAGACAATCATCCATATAGATTACAAGACTCTGCAGTTCATACAGACGCAACAAAAATTACATAATGATTTCCATCAAGAGTGGTCCACATAATTACAGTAGTCTTACCTCAACATTAAGTATAAGAAACGGAGCAACAATAACGTTTCTCACTTCCTCAGTTGACCTCTAGTTGCAATACTAACCATATTTCTCGACTCTTGCGGGCATGAGACCTTTGGGCCATCCCAAATATATGAAAACGATATTGATTTCGCTAAAACCTACCATATGTTGGGAACATACATGGCCAATGTTGAATTTAATCTTCAAGATGGACTGCTATGCCATTTGGGTCATATTTGTGTTCCTTCAAGTGAGCATGCAAAGTGGATTTGGGAATACCACTACGATGTTCTGGCAATATAGTTTGGCATGGAGAAGAATGTGTAAGTACTACAGAAGTATTTCTATTAGTTTAAGCTTCGACGAGATGTTAGTAAGTATATAAGATCCTACACTACCCGCTCCATTTCCAATCCAGTCATTAAAAGATAAGAATTGTACACCCCTCTGCCTAGTCTCGATGCACCCTAGACATCCATATCGATGGAAAATATGTGAGGTATCCCCTCCACCAAGCATGAGAATGACTGTGTATTTGTGGTTTTTGATCGATTCACTAAAATGGCCATTCTGGCCACTTGTAAGAAGAGTATCACAGTCGAGGCCACTACCAAGCTCTTCTTCGAGCATCCATGGGTAAACTTTGGGCTACCAAAGACCATCATATTATATTAGAAAAATATATTCCTGAGCACATTATGCTTGATCCTCTAGTTGTTGTTTGACAACAATCTCACCAAATCCACTTCCTTCCACCCTTAAACTAATGGAAATGTGAAGGTCGTTAATAGGATGATCGTGCATATCTCATGCATGAGAAACTCCAAGAATCCATGTACATGGGATGAGAGCCTTCATTATGTCCAGCACAAATAAAACATAGCCCTCCATATCTCAACCAACAACATCCCTTTTCAAGTGAGCCTAGGCTTTCAACCATTAGGCCCCATTGATCTAACATTGCCCCTTGTATCCACACAACTAGAATATTCCCATGCTTAATATTAGGATGACAAATCCACCAAATTCATTGAATAGATTCAAGACATCCACCAATATGTCCATGATAGTTTTCAAAAATCCAATGCTAATTACAAGCAGTTCCATGATCAACACTTGGTTCTGCACAATTTTTAAGTGGGAAACAAGGTTTGGTTTCATTTGCATAAAGAAAGAATTACGTGACCCCATCAAAAGTTGTGACCACTTCGCTATGGACCTTACACCATCACCAAGGTCATGGGTGATAATTCTTTTTACTCAAGTCTTGGATTTAACCAAGTATTCAATGTGGACCACCTTCGGACATACTTTTCACCACTACTAGACACATCAAAAGTGGTAGAAAATTTGAAACCTAGAGAGCCCAACCCATACTGCATGGAACAATGTAATATCCCCAACATAGCTAGAAAGGTATATCATGAATTTCTATGTTATAACGTTATTTTTCTATAGACACTTAGAAATAATTGTATTATAGAAATTTCATTGAACATATTGCTGAAAATATGGATATACATGGAATAGGAGAGAATCATGGATTATTTTATTATGAGTTAAAATACAAATACAGTCATCAGATTCCTTCTATAGAAGCTTCACTACATCAATGAAAAACTCACAAAAACAATCCCAAACCTAGATGATGTCACTATCACCAAATGAAAATCCTACGACTATGCACCTCCAAACTGATATCAAACCAGAAATGAAGCTCACCTAGAGATCCTGGATGGATCCTCCTTCGTTTCTAGATAGGGTGGATATTGCACCATCGAAACTAAACTTCAATGGTGGAAGGTTTTTTCTAAACCCTAATGAAACAATGGCTCCAACAACACTCCAAAATGAGAGATCAAATAATAATGAGGAAAGGTGAAGTGCTACCCTTCCTTTACACTTCTTCGAACCCCTTCTAGATATTTCCTCTCTCTAACCAAATCCACACAAAGATTAAATTCACTTTATAACCTCTTTTAAAACTCCTTTTAATGTTGGAAAGTGATTGATTTGCTTCTAAGTCATTATCGGATTTTGAAAATACCTTTCTCATCATTATGACCGTTAGACCTTTCTGTCTTGGTTCCAACAATATATGACACTCATGTATCCCTTCATATAATATGGTCCCAATAATACATTTAGTGCATTTAATTGAATTCTTCCCAATAATATCCAAAATTATGGAAATTGTCAAAATGCCATGGAACCGAGAGAGGACTATGCAGAAATGATCCTGATGATGAAGGATGGTGAATGGGATAGCCTGGGCCCCATACAACCCCTCCAAATTGAATGACCTCATTGTTAACCTCATTTTACTCCTCTTGTCAGGACGCCATAAACTTACAAGGTCACCTTTGAATGTGGAGCAGAGGAATTTGAAAATGGGGACATTTTAGTCCTCCCTTCCCAAATATTTATTATCCTCAAGCAATGTCATCACAAAATGATGAACCATTGACTGAACCAAAATGAAATTAAAAATGATAGTAGGATCCCAAACCACCCTGGAATATGTGAAGCATCCTCTTCTCAACACGTAATCCAAAAATGTACGGGTAGAATCCCCTTGAATACCGCCTATAAGTAGATAAAATCGACACTACAACAATTCAATAAACTATGCAAAAAACGTGCTACTACAGAACTAATATTGTTGAAGAAAAAATTGTCTCTCATGTCCATGTCAGTTGGTGTGCTTTCTAATATTAAAATCCTAAGGTCCCAAGATAATAATAGAAAAGAGAAACCATGTTGTCATTGCACCATTATGATCATAAGAATTTGACCATCGTTCCTAGTCTGGATCCTCCACTCCTACATCCACAAGTTGTAATTCCTTAAATAATCATCCCCACTATCGAGGACCATATCCTACCAATGTATCTCCATAAATTCAACCAAACCAAATATAAAATTAGACATCCTATAGAAGTCTATGTGGTCACAAACTAATAGGGAATCAATGGTACCTAACCTCCAGGTATCAAAAGGTAAATCCCTGATACCACATTACCCCCACTGTTGGTCACTATAATTGCTTAATTAATTTTTAAACAACCAAGTGAAACGTAAATTATCAACCCAGGGAAGTCTTTTGTTTCAAAGATAGCCACGCACTATATATGCTCAATTCCAAAAGCACTTAGTGTTGTAGTAAAGAAATTTATACTATCTATACTTGCTTGAATGAACTGAAGATCTGAATTAAATCACAGGAAAGCAATCCCCCTATTGCAATTCTTTAAAGTTCAATCCAAGAATCCTGGATTACATTAAAATAACACTGCAATGGGAAAGAACAACTATCTTGCAATCAGAGAACAGAACCCTTACTCTCAAACAGAGACTCAGCACTAACACTCTTTCATGAAAGCAGTAATGCAGAAAACAATTAACTCTATCTAACAGAAACCAAAGCACTTAGTTCCTTTCTATCTAAGCAGGAGCCTTGAGCCTTACTTCTGTTGTAGCACACTTGTGAGGTTGAGGTCTACAGAGAACAGGGCAGTCTGATTCCTTTCTTTCTGAGCAGGGATCTCTAACCCAGTTTCTGGCTAACAACTAGGAAAGTCTACAGTGAGCAGGATGTTTTGGTTCTTTCCTTTCTGAGCAGGAACCCTTAATCCAATCCCTGGCTAACACACTGGCAGAGGTAGATGAAACCTACAAAAGACAAGGTGTTATAGTCCCTTTCTGTCTGAGCAGGGACACTTTAACCAAATCTCTGGCTAGCACACTTGCAAAGGAAAAGGAAATCTACAGAAGACAAGGTGTTATAGTCCCTTTCTGTCTGAGCAGGGACACTTAACCAAATCTCTGACTAGCACACTTGCAAAGGCAAAGGAAATCTACAGAAGACAAGGTGTTGTAGTCCCTTTCTGTCTAAGCAGGAACACTTTAACCAAATCACTGCTAGCACACCTATAGCAATAAACGAATTCTACAGAGGGTATGATGTCCTGATCCCTTTCTGTCTGAGCAGGGACCTTTAACCAATTCTCTGCTAGTCTCACAAAATCATCACACGAGAGTGCTGATAAAAAGAATTACAAATTCCATTCAATAACTAA
>ML792744.1:278230-294410 GCA_009831015.1 Picea engelmannii
GAGAAAAGGGGTTGAGATTTTGGGTAGAAGGTTAAAGGTTAAATCTGAAGGGTCATGATCTGCATATAGGCTTAGAACCCTAGCTTATTAGTCCGTAGGGTAAAATACCCAACAACACAACCTCCTAGAATATTTGCTAAGGTAGCTGCTAGATACACTCCCTTTGTCTTCCATGTTGTTCTTCATGATTTTCCTAAAAATTACATGAAGAAGCTCCCCAAATTCATGGGAGAAGGAGATCTAACTGCAACTGAACACATAACCTTTTTTGATCAGTTTGATGATATCCTTGGCATCAAACAAGAGGATATTTAATCAAGGTTGTCAGTACAAACCTTTGAAGAGCAAGTGATAACCTAGTTTAGAGGACACCTTGTAGGTTCCATACGATCATATGATGAACTAGAAACTACCTTCCTAAGACAGTGGAGTGAGAAAAAGGACCATCTTTATTATTTAACCGAGTTTGAGGCGTTAAGAAAGAAGACTTTTGAATCATTCCTTGAATTTACCCAGAGGCTAAATAAACTGTATAAAAAAATACCAGTCGAAGTCAAACCTTCCCAACTTGCTGCAAAGGTAACTTTTGCAGGAGATTTTGATCATGACTTCGCTCTACTTCTAAGAGAAAGGCGATCTACCAATTTATCAGGAATGCAAGACGATGCCATAGAAATTCAATCAAATATGATGGAATCCATGAAATTTAAAACTCAGGTTGAGATGGGAACTAGAGAGCCTAAATGTTTCAAAGAACAGGAAGGACCCTCTGGATATGAGAATTCTGCCAAAGAAAAAATGAATGAAATGGCCAAGATAATTAAAGATTTATCAAACAAAATATCCAGAATGGAATTAGATCAAACCAAACCTGATGCATACTTTAGGAATCAGTTCAAGAAAAACCCTAACCCCTAGATACAACAAAGACAAGTAAAAAATAAAGATCTAAAGATCCAAGCCTCGTTTAAAACTGGAAAATTTATGTAGAGGGATGAAATAAAAAATTATGAGGAGTTAGAAGAAGATCTAAATAACCTTAGAGATGAAAACCTGGAGCCACACTTAAGCAGGAAGGATTATGAGAAATATTTAGACTTAGAATCCCTTTTAATGATGATGAAAGCATAAACAATTTGGGAGACTCTACGTATCAAGGTCTCACAGACTCAATAATGGTCGAACTCCAACAAAAGTATGATTTACGGCCAAGAGAAAACAATTCTATAAATGTTCCACCAAAAAATATTTTTTCACGAAGTAAAATGAATGAGGCATCAGTTACTAAACCACCGACTAAAACAAAAGTTTCCCAAACAAATCCAGTTGAAACAAGAAAAATGAAAACTAATAAACCAAAAAATACAGAAGAAGAAGTTCCAACAGGAGAAATTGAAAACAAAATTGGAGGTTTATGTTTAGAAAATGAAGTTAATAAAATTAAAATCTCAATGCCTCTGGTTGAACTTGCCAAGAACCCAATTTATAAAAAGAAAATCACTAAAGTGATAATTTTTTTTGATGTTGAATGTTATGCTAATGTTATTAATCTGCAGGACGAAAGAACTGCGATCATGTTCGGTCCTCACATTGAAAACAATAAGGATTCTATTGCTCCATTCCATATTACATTAACTATGCATGACCATTTCCTCCACAATTGCATGTTACATTTTGGGGGCTCTCATAATTTAATGCCTAAAATTATCATGGAGAATTTGGACCTTGAAATTGCTAGAACTTATTAAGACTTGTACTCATTTGATTCTAGAAAGGTTAAATCTCTAGGCATGATTAAATATTTGGTAGTAAATATTTCTCAGATCCATGTGAAAAGTATCCTTATGGATGTGGTTTTTGCTGATGTCCCTTCCAAGTACAACATGCTTATATCTAGGTCTTGGGGGACCAAATTAGGAGGATAAGTTCAATTGGTCATGACTTACGCTATGATCCCAATATTTGGTGGCCAATTCACGTGATTGTACAGAGATACTAGACTAGCGTATACTATAAGTGACCCTCAAAACCCCAATAATTACCTAGTCTATGTTGTTGATCAGGACTTAGGAAATTGTATATTATCTATAGATGACGATTTCGAAGAATGTACAAAAAAAGAAAATGAAAAAATAGAAATAACAAAGAAAAATGTAAATGTTAGAGAAGGAATGTGGAAACTGTTATTTGATCATGCCTCATCCTGCGAAGGAGTAGGAGATGGAGTTTTATTTGTGGCACCATGTGATGAGTATGTTATTCCCTTCTCTTATAGATTAAAATGGGATATCGATTATACAAATAATGTCTGCGAATATGAAGCCCTGGTTTTAGGATTAGAAGTTGCAAGAAAGTTAAAAATCGAACATGTGATAGTTTATGGTGATGCAGAGTTTATTGTAAAAAAAATGAAACAACAATATCAAGCTAAGCATCCAAGGTTGAGTTCATACGGGAATTGTGGCTGGGATATTATGGAGAACGTTTTCTCATATTTTAATATTCACTCTATTCCCAAGATGGAGAACCAACAAGATGACTCCTTGGCCAAGGTTGCTACAACCTTCTGTCTTGAAATTGAAGTATCACATCGAGATGATGCATAGACCTTCGATCCTTAACAATGTTCAACACTGGAAAGTGTTCGAAGATGACGAACAAATGAAAACATTTCTAGAGATGGTTGAAGAGTTTTCTGAAACTCACATAGATCAGGAAAACCAAAATGACCATGCTTGGGTTATGCAAGAAGGATAAAACCCATAAAAATTCCAAGACAAGATTTCAAATCACTGCATGCTCTTTCTCAAGAACAATTAGATTCCCAGAGGCCTGATCCCCTTAGAAAGGGTTTTTGACCAGGATGACATGCCTTTAAATTATACCTTACATCCCCAACCCGAAGAAGTTGAAGACTGTAATGTAGGAACTAACGAAGATCCCAAAATGGTCAAGATATCAAAATACCTTCCATAAAAAATGAAGAGTAACCATGTTGAGTTTCTTAGGAAGTACAAAAATGTTTTTTCCTGGTCTTATGATGATCTAAAAACTTACTATACCTTTGTTATTGAACATAATATTCCTCTAAAACATGGTATTAAACCTTTCATACATAAACTCAAGTAGATAAACCCTATTCTCCTACCAGTGATATAAAGGGAAGTCAAGAAACTTATCGATGAAAATATTATCGTTCCACTCAGGTATTCTGAACAGGTAGCGAATTTATTCCACGTCGGAAAGAAAAATGATGAAATAAGGCTCTGTGTAGATTTCAAAAACTTAAATCAGTTTTCCCTCAAAGACAACTACCCGCTCCCGAAAATGGATCATGTAATAGAAAAGGTAATTGGAGCTAAAAGGATGTCCATGATTGATGGTTTTTCGGGATACAATCAAATCACTGTCCATGAAGATGACAGAGAAAAGACTGTGTTTACCACTCCATGGGGAACCTTTTTGTATGATAAAATGCCATTTGGTTTGATGAATGCAGGGGATACTTTCCAAAGAGTGATGTACATCGCGTTTGTTGGTGAGAGAGACAAATTCATTGTTATTTATCTTGATGAATTGACGGTTTTTTCTAACTATGATGTAGAATATCTGCTACACCTCAGGCAGACCTTCGAAAAATGTAGAAAGTTTGGTTTGTCTCTTAATCCCAAGAAATCACATTTTTCTATGCAAGAAGGTAAGATCTTGGGTCACATAGTGTCAAAAGAAGGAATCAAGGTTGACTCTAACGAGTTGAGGCTATAGATAGGATTAATATTCCTAGGAACATAAAAGAAATTAAATCATTTTTAGGAAATATCAACTTTTTCAGAAGATTTATTCCCAACTTTGCTAAAATAATTAAGATGATTACAGATATGCTTAAGAAAGATAGTGAAGTGAAATGGATTGTTGAAGATAAATCCTCTTTTGAGCACATCAAGAAATCTATAGGAGAAGCACCTGTGCTAGAAAGTCTGGACTATACAAAGGAATTCTTGATCTTCCCATTCACTTTGCACATACTATTGCAGCGGTACTTCTGCAAAAGAATGAGGAAGGATTCGAGAAACCAATAGCCTACTTCAATAAAAGCCTCATGGATGCAGAATTAATATACAATATACTTGAGAAGAAAGCATATGCAATGGTGAAGGCTCTCAAAGCCTTCAGAACATATGTACTGCATTCCAAAATAATCTCTTACGTGCCAATGAATGTTATCAAAGATGTCTTGGTTCAACCAAACATTGATGGGAGAAGAGGTCGATGGTTGGATAAAATTAAAGAGTTTGGTCTATAAGTGAAACTGACCAAGCTATTCAAAGGTCAAGATCTCGCGAAGCTATTATCCAAATCAAATTGCAGGGTGCTTGGGATAAATAACTTTGAATCATATGAATCCCTCCAAGATATAGGGGAAATTTGCGATCATATGCCTACTATTATAATTAAAGATAAGTTTTCTGCCTTTACCTAGTATCATGATATTGTTACATACCTCCTTACTCTTCAGTTCCTGAAAGACATGACTCCATCTAAAGCAAGGAATTTGAAGTTGCACGCAATTGAATACTGTATTATTGATGGCCAATTGTACTTGAAAGACCCTCTAGTTTTCTTGTTATTTTTCCCAAAAAAACCCAAAACAAAAGGAGTCATCAAAGAATTCCATGAAGGAGTGTGTGGAGGACACCACACCTAGAGAGAAATGACCTAAAATATTTCAAGGGTTGGATATTATTGGCCAAAGTTATTCATCGACGTGAAAGTGAGGGTCAGAGCCTGTGATTCATGCCAACTGTTCACTGGCAAGCAAAAGCTCTACCATAAGTACAACATTGTGTTAGGACACTCTACAACCTATTATCCTCAGAGTAATTGGTTTGATGAATCATCTAACAAGATCCTAATAACTGTAATAAAAAAAGTGTTGACAAAAAAAAAATGCTTGGCACATCCACCTGAAATACGCCTTATGGGCGAACCGAATTGGCACCAAGAAATCAATAGGTATGTCCCATTTTCAATTGGCTTATGGTACTAACGTTTTACTTCCTATCAATCTTTCTCTTCCTGTGATGAATCTATGGAAATATGAAAATGAAGAGCCCAACAACGTTACAAGAAGGATAAATCAGATAATTGAAATTCTGCAAAATAGGGCTAAAGTAGACGATAAACTTCAAAAGTACCAAGATAATACGAAGGCCCTTTTTGATAAAAATATAAATATAGGGAGTTTCTCCCTGGTGATCTAGTTTTGAAGTGGGATGCTAGGAAAGAAGAAGTGGGGAAACATGGAAAGTTCGACCATCTCTGGTTCGGACCATTCAAAATTGCAGCTATTGAGGGGAAAAATTCCTTCTTACTGGAAAATATCAATGGAGAAATTCTTGGTGCTCCTATCAATGGTAATTACCTAAAACATTTTATGCAGTAGTCATATTTCAGATTCCCATTGTATATATCAGTTTGGATCAATGTTTGTTTTCGTTTTTTCAATATGCAATTTTTCCTTTCTTTGGTAAATTATCGAAGTCATTTTATAATTCATTGTAAATAAACCATGTTTACTTGACATCACCAAGGAAGAATATAAAAGTATTTGTATCACATACCATCTCTATTCTGTGTAATTTTCTGACATTTCCCATTTCGTTCCCGTGCAGAATACTTACTCTCAGATGGGAGATAACGATGCATCAAAATACGATACTCATTTTTCAAAACATTTGCTTTCTCTAAAAATAGGTGATAAATTAATGATCTGCTTGATTGAAAATACAAATGAAATATGAAGTATGAACTCCTACCTAGCTAGTTCAAAATAAAATTTTAAGGAAATGTTATCGAACATAAAGGGAGTTTCCCCCGGATGGGGTGTTTCGAGGCCAGCCCAGCCACATGGAGGCACAGCCTGGGCACGTGGAGGTGCCAGCCGAGCAAGCCATTAATACTGGCCACACTCCCGACTGTGCGAAGTTAAACCAAAGCCCAGCCTCCGTAATCCACTAAATGTCGATGGACCTCCTCGCACGCGAAAGGAGAACGGATCAACAGAGCACTCGATGCAAGGCTTTAATGGCGTTTATGGTGATAATGGAGGTTATGTATATCAATGCTGCGGGCTTCGTTCATTGTTATAGCCACCATAGCAGACCTCCCACCCTGCTCGCGAACTCGCCCCAGCTTGTACAGCACGATAGAACCGGCAGTCTGACCCTCCTTGTCACCATGCCACGATTAAGGGGCAGGCCTTGTCGAGGCACAGGCTGGCGTGCACCGGAAACTCAAAGGTAGTGGCATCAACGTTTTGTTCGGGCTTTTCATGTGGCCAAGCAAAACCGCAGAGGCGGTGCCACCACTGCGCCTGCCAGTCATGCGGAAGAGGTCCTAGCTATAGCTCACCACGATGTCTCCCCCGAGTACAGGATGTCGGTAGCTCCTCTGCCGAGTCTTGAAATTCCAGCAACCGTTTTAAGCCAGGCCACTCCTCCGTAGCAAGTCATTTCCTCCAGCGATTTCTATGCCCCCTGTGTAATAAAAGAAGAGCTACCGGACCTCACCACCCGGGAACATGAGCACGGACAGACGACGGACTACACTCCAAGAGCACCAGCAACGCAACACGAGGAAGCGGAACCACCACCGTTGTCGCTGCTGCATCCAGACCACCTCCAGCTGATCTTCGACCTTCACATCTCAGTGGATGACCAGATGTTTAGAACCGAAGGTATCAGCCGACGTCTGGATATGTTCTACATGGCCTATTATCAAGCTTCTCCATCTCGCCGGTGTCCTACCTGTGCGCAGGACTTCACTTTCACCGGCAATGGCGGCTCCTCGACGCACTAGGTTCTAGCTCTCTTGACTTTTCATGTTGCATCTTTTTCTTTGTTCGAGAGCCATGGCTCACAAGACTTTCAGTTTAATCTGCTACAGTTCAGTCTTTTTTGCATGGTTGCACTCTGTGAACAAAATCCCTGGTTTCCCTCGGGCAGGGTGGTGTAATTTTACATCTAATTTTGGCCAGGCCAGCTGTCCTGGTTTCCTCAGTTGGCAGGACAGCTGGTATATGCTTGACAGGTGTATGCTTACTATGACAGTTTAATACAAAGGCTCTACTTTTTATTTTAAAAAAAAAAACATAAAGGGAGTTTCACTCACGTTAATATTGTCACCCGATCAAAGATAACTGAAGTATAAAATTACATATTAGAATTTCATATTGAGAAATTTTGAAGCCTTCTCTGAATGAAATAAAAAAAAAAATGAAACAAAAGAATGAAATAAAAATAAAAATAAAATAAGAATAAAAAAGGCTTGAAAGGAAGTTCAAGAATCAATAAAAAAAACTTGTGTTGGAGTGGGATTTTTTTGCATCGGGCCCTCTGAGTCCTCGTTCTGTTTTATTTTTCCTATTCCTGAGATTTTATTCTCTTCTAATTTTCGCTGACTTTCCTTGGTCTTCATAGAAAGAAACAATTTCACCTTGACTCTAAAAACTTAAAAACATATCTTCAAAACGAGATTAGGAAAAAATATTTATGCTCCTGTGATTTTAATTGCACAAAAGTATGTCTAGGCTAATCCTGATAACTTTATCTCCTCTATCATATTGTAAACTGACAAATTCACTCAAGGTTGATCACTGAAAAATTTGAAATCCCTATAAAATCTTCCCTATAGGAAAAGGTGTATTGAATATTGGGAGAACATTAGTTTTAGAGTATACTTAAAAATTGTGACAAACCTTCTTTTAAAAATCTTAATCATATATCATCCCTTGTATGATACATGCAGATTGATTGCCCCCACTTCAAAATATTAAAATATAAGACATATGGTGAAAGGAAATTCATAATTTGATTGCCCCCATCTTTCCTAGAGAGATGATGAAAGGAAATTCATGTAATGATTTCCCTCATCTCAGCAAAATGCAAAAGTGATAGTTGAAGTGGTCAAAGGAAATTCAATGGGAGAAGTAGATAACTTCATCGGGGTACTAAATAGGCTGGCTGGAAGTGAAGCAATGTCTATGATATATGTATGGTTGTGATACATATCTACAAAACATAGTCTGACATCTAATTCTCTTTTCGGTAATATTTACATTATGAACCAACGAGGGATTCCCTAAATGAATTACTACATCTACTTAACCTTTATGCGAACAAAGTCAGTTGAATTTTGATATTTCGGTTAAATTTGTTTTGATTATCTTAAACAGATCCAAACTCAATTTTAAGAAAGGGAAAATTTAAATAGCCTAACTTGAGATCAATAAATTAGGTGTGTTTTGAAGGTTTTCTGAGGTTCGATTGAAGTTTGTTTTTTTCATGTATGATTAACTCCTAAAAGTGTTTTCTAGAAATGCAATAATGAATATATTTTCCCAATAAAGGCACTCAGTCTACTATTATTCCACATATCACAGGGATACGTGATCCCCATATGGAGCCTATGTTGGAACACATACAATTCTGAACTTTTGAGCTTTACATTTTTCACCTCATCAAAATAACAATTTTACCTGAAGAAAGAAAAAACTTGGTAAATGACATTTGATTTTTAATCAAATTCATTGCTGGTTAGTTAATAATAAGGCACGGACAATATCCGTCGTTGATGGGATTTCCCTTTTGATCGTATGATCCTAATAGTCTCCAGAGTTCTGGAGCCGCCTCAATTTTAAAGAGGTGAATTTATAATGGTCGCTTCAGAGCTCAGTGATTCAGATGTTTCAATAAGTCTTAAAAATAAAAACTCTAAAACTCCAAAACCCAAAAGTATTTGCTCATGACTTTTCCTAAACCTTTTAAAGGCACAAGTCGTAAGACACTTGTACCTTTTGAGTCTTTCTTGAGTTGACAGATGGCACCCGTTTTTGACATTTCCACTAGATGATTCACATGTTTCCAAGTAACATGGGGCACCTACCTTTCCTCGACACGTTATCTATACTGCGTCATTACGAGAGATGATCCTTCAAAAATTTAACAAATATAGAATTCACGAATCACTGAAATATCAAAATGTCAAAGTATTTAACGTTAACTAATTGAATTAATCATGATGAAGGGATAATTAATGACTTTGCAGTTCGGTTTTCAAACATTTCCCCTGTATCGTATTCTAAAATTTCTGAAGTCTGAACTTCCGAAATAATTAAACTTAAATGCAATTAATTAGGGCTTAAAATCAATTACTAGATAATTAATCGTTTCACTGTTTCAGATTTCGGGAAGTTCTTCTCAAGATACATTAAAATTCCCTGAAGTCCGGACTCCTGAAACACTTGAATTTAACGCACCATTTTAAAACATGATTAACTAAGGTTTTTAAAGGTGATTATCCAGAGATTAACCTTTCATGGATTCGGGATTCGGGAGGTTCCCGCTCTATCACATATTGAAAATACCAAACACGAACTATCAAAATATTGGTGGCATTTATGGGTAATTAATGATAATGATTCAAACGCGAATTGCGGATCACCAGGTAGACATATCCATTAACCTTAATAAATTCTTTTTCAGTGAGGTTATACGAATATCAATAAACATGTTTGAATAAAATCACTTTGATATCGAATGCATTTTCACCTTCCACAATTAGCAAGTTTTATCCATTTGAAAAACTCACAGATTTTCTTTGCAAGAAGTAACCTCGCTCTATTTTCGTGGAGATTATGGCACCATGGAAAATGAAGAAAAATCTTGATGCGGTCGGTGAATATTCAAACCCAAATGTAGACATAATGTCTGATAACACTCCATGAGCCACAAACACCATTAAAGCTTGGACACATGTTTTCAATATTCTGGAACGTGAAATCATCAACTTTCTAGAGGACTCTGGCGAGGAAGAAGATGACTCTTTTACAACTAAGCTTAGACACATACCACAGTAAGATATGCACAAGATAGTTGCATGGTCGAGGATCATTCCCTATAACAACATGATAAGCTGGGATTTGGAACATGTTGATGTCTAGACCAGGAGCATCATCAACCATCAATAGGTGGCCATGGGCTCTTTCTGACCAAAACATCTACAAGTAATGTATAAACTCTCCCCTAATCCTAAATATAAATACAATGTTGCATTCATTCTAGATTTCAAGAAAAAGGAATGCGTCCAGTACGCCAAAAGTTGTCACGATATAATCAGTTCTTGGTGGGAAATCCCTGAGAAATTCAAAACCAACGCTCATGGTATATATGCCACAATGTCTTTGGATGCTCATATGGTGTATGTAGACATGATTCTCTATCGATTGTTTGGAAAGAATATCCCTACACATTTCTTGGTGGAATGGGTATCCATCATGAATGAGGTAGTCGAGGGTTTCACTTTCAATTTGGCCAAAATGTTGTCAGATAACTTGGCCAAGGGAATTTCCGAATATAAAACAGTGAAATCAGAAGGACAACCTTACCCCTTTTACATTTCAACATATATCATGGACACCATCTATTTCATGACACCTTTCCCCCTGATGAACTGGAAATGGACTCTGGCCAGTTCTGAGCCCAATCATTTCTATCATTCCAAGATATGGGAAGAGAAAGACAAGGATTTATTTTATGAAATCTATCACAATGTTGTAGTTCATGTTCATATAGCCCTATATGGTCACCCACCTCCCCGTATTTCAGAAAATATTATAGGAAACCTAGGTAAGCTAACATATTGGTTTATTGAGGAGAACGTCTCCTACATCAGAGTTTTTGGGTGCAAAGTTCCTCCTCGCGCTCTTCCATGATTTTTACCCGATAGAATGGTATGCAGAGAAGTGGTGTACCAAAGAGTGACAGGAGGAATTAGAAAGGAGATGAAAGTAGCTCAAAAAAAGGTTTGGTCGACTTTCCCCATTCAAGTTGACATGTTTTCATTATCAGATTTTGGTCACTCCAAAGTTGAGGCAGTGGCCCTGGAAGATGTCAAATTGATTTACATCAATTTCAAGAAGCATGATCCACGTAAGATAGTGGAAAACCACCTTGACCAATTCAACGTGAAGCGGTATATGCACGAGAAGTTCCCGTATGAATAAATATTCAGGGGAGTTAGATATTATGAGGAAGTCCAAGGCATTAAAAAACATTTCCCTCAGATAAACAAGATGGTTTTCTCATCTATCTAAGGAACAGATAGAACAGTATCCCAAAGGTACTACAATGAGAGTCAATAGCCACTCCCCCTTCATAGGAGGCCATGCCTACAGGTTCTGAATCAAGTCCCTCTGGTAAGAAAAAATTTGAGAGAACCCCAAATAGCTCGAAGGAGTTAACACATAAATTAGAAGCATCATTATCTGGCTAGCTAAGCCCCAAGAATTAGCTCAATTCAAATATTTCCTAAAGAAGGGACAAGATGTGCCTTCTTTGACACCAATCACTACTGTTGTCACCTCAAATACAACAAAGTTGCAACAATCCATAAATATTGCTACTCCCATTACATCGCTAATGACTCTACAGTCTAGCTTCAGAAATCCTAATTACAAAATTATTTTTGTAGGTGATCTCACCCCCATATCGTCCGAAGAGATGCCTCTTTCGGATTTATTTTTTAGTAAGAAACGAAAATCCATCGTGAAAAGGGAATCACACTAGAAAGATGGAGTGATAATTAAAAGGTAGAGAATGGTGTATGAAAGGAATGACCGAGATGATTCAAAATTTGCAACGGAAGTTCCAAGTTCATTAGGTGCTTTTGCCACTTCCAATCAATGGTCTGTGGACAATTTGACCGAACATCTGCGCCAAAATTGCCTATTGGTAGAGCATTTGGAGAATCAGATATATACCACTGAGAAAACTATCAGGAAAAGAATGAGTCAAGACTTTGAGCAAATCAAAACTCATAATCGACAACAAATTCAATAGCTTCAAGCCAACCTTGAGGAGCTCCATTAGATTTCACAAACCAACAAAGGTCTAGTCACTCAACATGATGAATTGATAGAACAATTGCAAGCTATATTGAACCTGACCAAAGGTACCTCGATAGATATCTCAGCCTTCCAAACTCAAGCGTTGTAAATAATTGAGAATATGGAATCTACCCAACACAACCTTTATCTGAAGATAGATGTCATCCAAAAGTGTTATCAGGCAATAGACCTCTATATAAAGGAAATTTATGTCAAGGAAAAAGAGACATGTTCGGCCTGTTCTAAGTTTCAAGAAGTCCTCATATTGATGCAGAAAGATAATGTCCTTGATTTCCCTTTTCTTTCTCATTCCGAACAATTAAAAGGTGAGATGGCTCTAAAGGTTTGGGACACAAATCTAGAAGAGAGAAATAGATTTTCCAAAGTGGTAAAAGAAGCTTGTCTAGAAGCGTTTTCATCATTAAAAAAGCAGTTGATTGATCTTGAGGGGATTAATATC
This sequence comes from Picea engelmannii, assembly GCA_009831015.1. Classification (NCBI taxonomy): domain Eukaryota; kingdom Viridiplantae; phylum Streptophyta; class Pinopsida; order Pinales; family Pinaceae; genus Picea; species Picea engelmannii. The sequence continues at coordinate 290,635 of ML792744.1, forward strand.
TCAGAAGCCCTAGGGAAAATTGATATATAAATAAGCCAACAAAATTCCAGAAAGAGTAAAGAAGAAACTTTGGCAGCCATTCAGGAAATGAGCCAGATTTATCTTCTTAAAAACATTAAATGGATAGTGAATCCAACCTCACAGTTCCAGGCCACAACTCAAGAAGTTAAAAGGATCCAAGAAAAGTTTCCTCGGATAGAAAGGAAATTATTCACTTTCGAGGTAAATGAAAAGATTAAACCCTCAAGGTTCATGATGGAATTGTTGGATATATGCAGCCAATGTGTTGAACATGGAAAATAAAGCATAGTTGGAAGAAAGTAAGAAAACATGAACAATGCCCTTTCCTTTTTCCCTCTCCACCTTTCACCTTCCAAAAACCACTTATCTCATTCACCCACATTTTAATCTCCACTTATCCCTGCTTCATCATCATACACTTGTCCCATTATCATTCTTTCCATAGACAGTTACTTTTTCCTGTGCCAATTATCCATTCATTGACGAGCCATGCAATGTTATTCATTTGATTATCCTTCCCCCTAATCTCGACTGCGATTCCTTGCATTGTTGAACATATCTGGAGGGACAGATGGTAACAAAACTAAAATGGTCAAGACAATATGCCAAATTATTAAGTTAGCCTATGTGACATTTGTATTCAACTTAATATACTAAGGAGAATAAGTGTTTCTACCAGTAGATGAAGAGACAGAGGAGAACGCCAACAAAGTTCATCAAATTTTACACACTATTGTTTTATTAGGATATATGTTATTTTAATTAAATATTGTAAGAAGTCCAACCATTTTGAGTTGTGAAAGATTTTGTATAAGTACATAGATTCAAGATCTATTCAAGACTGCTTCTTGTCGGATGTAATAGAGAAACTCTTTTTGGTGTTAATAAAAGTGTAGAAAGAGATTCTAATATTTTCTTCAGTTTGAGTTATGTGTTTCCTCTGTATTTTCATTTCTCTGAATTTATTTATGTAATTCCTCGAAAGGTGATTGATTACAATTTGGTATTACAACCACTGTGATCATATTAAACTAGAAATTCATTAAGTAAGCAGTTTTTCCTCTATATTTATTGTGATTAAAACAAGACCTGCAAGCTGTGTGAATTAGTGTATTTTATATCCTATTAAAGGGTGCACTCTCTGTTGGGATCTAAAGATGTCCTAAAATATAACCTCTATGCATCATCTGAAGGTAGGCGCTGGCACACGTGTTTTACTTGTTGCCTACGCAGGTTCTTACCTTCCGTTTTCAATACCCTTCCTTCAGAGATGCAACCCCTACAAAGGGATAACAATCATAGCAAATGAAATGACAATTGTTCTGTTCAAATGAAAAACACTACCTCCAAAAATAATAGCAATTGTAACAAGGGAACGACATTCATTATATTGGGCCGAACTAATGTTGTATTAATTGAGTTGTAGTGCTTGCCCAACTATTTAATTTATCAATCTGAGGTTTGTAAAGTTACGAAGAACACACAAAGTATATGCAATATTGAAGTGGGACTAATCTAATCTAATGTTTAATATACAATTGAAATTAAATCATTAATCTAATGCAGGAAATTGAAATACACGACTTGGAATTGAAATTAATCTAGGAATGAGAAATTGCGTAAATGAAATTAATCTAGGAATGGGAAATTGCATAAATGAAATTAATCTATAAATGGAGAACTACATGAAGAAAAAGTAAATACAACATGTGAAGAGTTGAATGACACAACAAAATATGTGAGATCCCGCAAATGAAGCAATCTTACATTACAATAATCAAATCAATCTTCATAACAAAATAATGAAAGCATGGAAACCAAAACCATAAATCAAAGCTAAGAATCCCTTTCTTTCAAATCCTAATGACTAATCTCTTTGTAATCCTAATTACTCAAATTTCTACTACTCAAATGATTACTACTCTCTCATGAAGAGAGAGAACTCTCTTTTATACATGAGAGCCTTGAAGATAAGATAATCATCTCATAATTATAGATCCACTATTCTCTCAACTATTTTCCCTGTTAAGCCCTAATATTGGCTCATTACCCCTTAATTGGGGCATATTAGATTAGTAATGTTATTTTATTTATGTCGGCTTTAGGCCATTAGTTGTAATTTAGATTAGTAATATTATTTTATTTATGTCGGCTTTAGGCCATTAGTTGTAATTATACCTCCTAGTCTCCTATATATACCAAGGAGACATTTTCATTTTGAATCATCTTATAGTTGAACATTTAAGTGGGGTAAAAGGAGGTTGCCCCCTCAAAGAGGCTTATTATCTGAAATTATCTCTTTTTCAAGGCGTTGAGTACTTTTCCTAAGGTTTTTCTATGCTATATTGATGTTTGGTTCTTAACATATGGTATCAGAGCTCAAGGTCTTTGGGTTCGCTGCTACATCTGAGACACCGTGACATTTTTGCTATAACTTTTTTTATACAACGTTTCAGAAGGCACGGCTTGGAGGGTATTTATAATACGGATCAAGTTACGTTGGGTTCAAAATGAAGCTCTTGAGGCCTTATACTTTCAAAGATATAGCTTGTACAAGATAGGGTTCTGGAATCATCCTGAAATGAGTCATTGCGGAATTTTCTCTATAAAAAAGTTTTTGTACCATTTCAAACCCTGAACTCTAGAGGAAATTTACAGAAATTAGTATTGTATCTTTGGTAAAAATTTTAGCTTCTAGGTCATCTTAAATTTTTAGATACACCCTGTGTAAGATAGGGTATCTGACTAGCCCTATTGACTAGTCTCAAGAAGGTGTTCCAGGTAAAACAATCATAACTTCTTCCTAGAGTATCCAAATTGCATGGGACTAGTTGCATTGGATCGTGGCCAGTCTGTAGTATTTTGGGTGCAAGTTTAAGAAATTTATATCAATTATTTTTTCCGGGGCACACTATACAAATGAGATCTCCTGGAAAGGCCAAAAATCGGCAAGTTGTGGGGAAGTTACCGTAAATTCCACTTGGCACATCCAATTTTGATCAAACCTATGGCATTGCAGAGAAGAAATATCATAGAAATACATAAGATAAAGTTTCATGCCCAGAAGGGCCAAAAATTGGGAGATGCAACAGAAGAAATATTGTCTAGCAGAACCACCTCAAAATCAAGGTTCAAAAGTGATACTTGGCCAACATGCCACCCAAAAAGGGAACTTCTACACCAAATAGGCCTCCAAAAAATGCTACTTGGACTCTTGATGAAGGTGAAGAAATGCGCAGGGACATAAATGAACTACAAAATAAGATGGATTCAATGGAAGCTAAGTTGGATACTAAGATGGATTCAATGGAAGCTAAGTTGGACACTAAGATAGATGGTTTAAAAGGGGAGATCATGGAAGTATTGAAAAATTTCATAACAGAGAAGACACATGAAAGTGAAAATGCATCCCATGAAATTCATGATGTGGACACAAGGAAGGTGAATCAAGAATGGAGAAACTCCAACTTTGGTTTGAAGACCAACCACGATCCTAAGATTGACATGAGGAAGTTTGATGGCAAGGACCCAATCACATGGATACTTCAGATGGAGCAATTCTTTGATCTCCATAATGTGCCACATACACAAAAGGTACGAATTTCTTTTTTATATTTAGAACCTAATCAATTTGTTTGGTATCGATGGCTTTGTTCTCGCAAATCACTCGTCACTTGGACAATTTTCATAGAAGAAATGATATCACACTATGAGGATACAAGGAGAAATACCTTCTTTAGCCAATTGATAAATCT
>ML792744.1:297646-313340 GCA_009831015.1 Picea engelmannii
ATGAGGAAGGAAAAATCATATTGGAGCCTGAATCCATCACTGACACAAGAATTCGCCAACTGAGGAATAGATCCATTTCAGAGTATCTCATTAAATGGAGGAAACTACCGGCTGAAGATTCCACTTGGGAAGATGAGTCTTTTTTACAGAAGCATCCAGATTTTCTCAAGCATTGTGGACAACACTTGTCTCAAGGGGAGGGGCATGTGAAGCCCTAATATTGGCTCATTACCCCTTAATTGGGGCATATTATATTAGTAATGTTATTTTATTTATGTCGGCTTTAGGCCATTAGTTTTAATTTAGATTAGTAATGTTATTTTATTTATGTCGGCTTTAGGCCATTAGTTGTAATTATACCTCCTAGTCTCCTATATATACCAAGGAGACATTTTCATTTTGAATCATCTTGTACTTGAACATTTAAGTGGGGTAAAATGAGGTTGCCCCCTCGAAGAGTCTTATTATCTGAAATTATCTATTTTTCAAGGCGTTGAGTACTTTTCCTAAGGTTTTTCTATGCTATATTGATGTTTGGTTCTTAAAATTCCCATTATTACAAAATATAATCCCTTCAAATCCTCATACATATCTCTCATATATCTTGGATAAGATATTCCAACCAAATCTCCATGATATTCTCCTTGGAATGGGCTTGATTTATCTCCTCAAATATTGAAATGATGGAGGAATTATTTGAGAAGTCCTTTTGAATTAATCCTTCTCATATTCCTACACATTACAAAGCTCACACATATTTGAGATATATATGAAAACATGTCAATTTTCTAATATTTAATCACAAATTCCCTTTTAATACTAAAATGAATAAAGTGGATAATAATACGGTGAAAACCAAGTACATGATATCATGAAAGGTTAATGGGGTGATGAAATGTGAAGAATGATGAAGGGAAAGGTGGATGAAAATAGGACATTTCTGAGCCCCAACATACCCCCCAACTTAACTTGTTGCATGTCCTCATGCAACCATGCATGGATATTGTCAAGAAATTTTGGCATCTGAATGTTCAGCTTTGAGTGATGATAATGAATGTTTCTAGGATGGGATTCACATGAGTAACAACTATCATTTTCTTATGGTTGGTTCTTGTGTGACAATCATGAATATAAAGAATGTTGGTTCTTGTGTTAACAACATTCATTTCGTTTATTTGTTCTCTTGATGTTATGATAATAATTTGCCCATATTCAAATATATGCTATGAAATGTGCATAAGGAAACATCACTGAGTATAAGAAAGCCCCTTTTTTTATATTTGTGAATCATGCCAATACCTATATCAGTGCGTATAAAGCAAAGTGAAACATAGTATTGTTGGAAAAGAAATGTTCATAAATGGTAAATGAGATGAAAAAATATAATGATGGTAGTGGAAAAATGGAGTGATGATAGTGAATAAAGTCCCCTACCCTCCAACTGAACTGGTTGCATGTCCTCATGAAACGTGGCATAAGGCATAGAAGTGAAAAGGAAAGGGAACTTGGTGAGGGAATTTTCCAAATTATTCATTGCTAGTAGTTGAGGAATTACATGATTAAAGTTTAGAAAATAACATACCTCCACTTACCCAAAATGTTGATGAACTATGTAATAGGAATATGGTTGATGCGGTTGTTGGAGCATGGAAGATGCCACTGTTGCAGGATCATGAAAATGTAATTGTGAATGTTGTAGTTGCAACTACTGTATGCTAGATCAAAGAATTTAAAGTGGAGGAATTTGAACTGTTGCTGAATGAATCATGGAAAAGAGGAAGTATGAAAGTGGAACTGTAGTAATCTCAGATAGTTGAAGTCATGTTGTTGTAACTATTGAGGAAGTCAGGAAAAAGTGTCTAGTCTTCACATGATACAACCCGATGGTACAATTCTAATCATGCAAATGGATGTGTCGATGTGTCGATGTCCCAGATGTCCCCAAGGAAAACAAGAGACTTTGTATTGTCCATGAAATTGAGCCCATCTATCCTCCGGAGAACCAATTCCAATTCACCTTGGCTTACTATGTCATCAATTATTCCAAGCTCTGGATATGGGAGGTATAATTATAACTAACGTCCATTCTCCTTTGTTGAATCTGTAATGTATTACTACTTGCATTCTCATGGTAGAATTGAAAATAATTCTTACAATAGATTAATTAAATATATGAAATCTGTGTTTTATGGGGTTTGTGATAGTCCAGTTTGAAGAAATACAGCAAGCTTGTATACTTGGATGCAGACACCCCTTCGATATCCCATACTCATCAATATTCAAAATTGGCTCTCGCCCATTGCCCATACTGGATCTACAACAAACATATCCCAATCAATCGGCATTGATAACCTTTAGGATCTTCCTCCCCTCCCAATTGTTGCGCGTACATAAGCATTGACCTTCCACTGTTACTCAAGAAAATCCCACTCGATTAGAAAATAGGACAACATATCTTCCTATGGTTTCTTAGGTGCAATTATGTGTTGGTGTGCTGGGAATAATATTGATAATGTAAAAAAATCATCGTGGATTGCCAACAGAAAAAAACGCAAATCACAGTTAGAATCACAACTATAATTATCCCATCTTTAAAATCTAGATGTATTGTCTTTTAACTATAGACACGTGACTCTTCTAATGAGAAGATATAAATGGAATCTAATCTTGCAACCTCCGACAGGAAAATCTCTGAATGCCCTTGAACATACAAGTGGATCCCATATTGACGAAATTGCGTCAAATGATATTCATTCATTTCTGGAGCTCGTGATCACTAAAAATAAGTAACCACCTCCATCTCTCTCTGATAGTGTTAATGGATAGTTTCAAAGAACTCACATGTAGGCATAGGATGCTGGGATTCCTCATGCATTTCATAATTATATGATATGGTCTTGGACTTCCTCTTTGTTTCTTTTCGCTTGACACTTTCTTTGTTTTCATAATGAAGGCCAATAGAAGATCCAGTTGACTAAGTTCTAGTTCCATCCGGAAATGCTCAAGAAAATCCCGTGAGTGAGGCATCAATTCCAAGTACAATAATATCGTAGCTTAAGTGAAAGCATCAACTTAGGCATAATCAGGACATATAATCTGGACATACAGAATCAAAAGATCAATCACTCGCATGAAAGAATAAAAACAAGATACCTTCGGAGAACTTGAAAGGATAAGTTTGTTTCTTAGTGAGTGGAAATGGCATCACTAGTTGCATAGTATAAGATCCCATAGCAAAGACCATAGTAGAGACAAAGAGCCCATAGTAGAGACAAAGATAGTAGGAGCGAAGGAAGCAGTTTACCCCATCCACAAAGAATCGAATACTAGGCACAGAGGTAGAGGTAGTTATATGGGAAATAACAGAATTAGAATTTGCAAATTGTTTATTTGTTTGATCAAGCTTATGCAGTGGTTTATGTGAATTCATGATATTTTTTTTCTTCCAGGGTTATTTCTTACAGGATGAGGGGCGAGAGAAAGAACATGGTGCACAAACCAAAAAACAAACCAGGCTGAAGTTTAAAAATGAGATTGGATCCTGGGAGGGCTGTTGCGTGAAAGTTATTTGTCACTTGCCTCTTATCTTGCATAAATTTCAAGCCTTCTTATTCATTTTTTATATTTTTCTAACGTACTTACTGTTTTATTATTTTGATTTGCAGACAGAAGCATGCGCAAAATTTATTTATGTATTTATTTGTATTTATTATGCTTTTAAAGTAAAGAATAAAGTAAAAATCTATTTTACAAGGTTATTAAAAATTTATGAGCAAATGGAAGTCAAAAGATAGATTAGACACAATTTTCTTTTTGTCAATTAGTTGATATTCCTAAAATCAATCAATTAGTCATCCTACTTTGTGATCCTTGCAATCGCACGAAGCGCGGAGGAGAGCATACTTATTCGAAACAAATAAAAAACTTGAAAACAAAATCCTACCTACTCTATGCTAATTAGATTTAACAATTAGTTATGTGTAATTAAACTTCCAGTGGAGCCATTCACGTAACAATAGTAAGAATATGTTGTCTTTCAATTTCACAAATGAAAATCGGAAATATATATGAACGTGCAAAATTAGTTTTTGAAACTGTAAATTAAAAAAAGAAAAAGAAAAACTAAATGAATCTAACCTAGTACTTGCTTGAAACCATTGTTTGATCAAGATTTTGTAGGCGCATTGTTCTTCACTCAGATCATGCTGTAACTCCTCTTCATCTTCCTTGATCTCCTTTTCAATCAATTGTTCATCGTCGGATGCATAAGAGTCTTTAGATGTTGGATCTTCAATTGTTTCTGGAGGAGTATTTGAATCTTTGATCCTTGTCAATATCTCCTCTTCCTGGGAAGAGGAAATCTTGACATCTGCCAGGATATGAGTGAGTAGTTCCAAGATGAAATTCATTGTTAAACCATGTTTAAAAAGGAAAAAAAAAAGGATTCTTACAACATCCAAATCAAAATGAAAAACTTAAAAAACACTCTTGCTAAAACATAAAAAAGTTACTCTTCACAGTTGTGGAAATTAAACGCTCTTGATTGTTGGTCAGGGAGAACATGAGCAGTCTCCATTCAAGTAGTTGCTATAACCCCTTACCAACACATGTAGATCACACTTGTAGAAATTAAACACTCTTGCATAAATTGAAATTTGCAGAAATTGAAACTACTTTTACCTAGTTGGTAGGGAGAACATGAGGAGTCTGCTCTCACGAGATTTTATGACCTCTTACCAACACATATAGATCAGAATTGTTTGAATTAAACACTCTTGCATAAATTGAAATTTGCAGAAATTGAAACTACTTTTACCTAGTTGGTAGGGAGAACATGAGGAGTCTCCTCTCACAAGCTTCTATGACCCCTTACCAAGACGTCTAGATCACACTTGCATGAATCAAACACTCTTGCATAAATTGAAATTTGCATAAATTGAAACTACTTTTACCTAGTTGGTAGGGAGAACATGAGGAGTCTCCTCTCACGGGATTCTATGACCCCTTACCAACACGTCTAGATCACACTTGCATGAATTGAAATGAAAAATAAACTAATACCTCAATCCATCGTGTTTCCTCGACAACGGCGCCAAAATGTTGGGCTCTAAAGATGTCCTAAAATATAACCTCTATGCATCATCCGAAGGTAGGCGATGGCACAAGAATTTTACTTGTTTCCTACGTAGGTCCTTACCTTTCATTTTCAATACTCATCCTTCATAGATGAAACCCTTGCAAAGGGACAACAATCGTAACAAAAGGAACGGCAATTGTTCCATTCAAATGAACAACACTACTTGCAAAAGGAACGACATTTGTTCTGTTCAAATGAACAACACTACCTCAAAAATGAATAGCAATTGTAATAAGGGAACGATAATCATTATATTGGACCGAACTAATGTTGCATTAATTGAGTTGTAGTACTTGCCCAACTATTTAATTTATCAATCTGATGTTCGTAAACTTACAAAGCACATGCAAAGTATATGCAAGATTGAAGCAGGACTAATCTAATCTAATGTTTAAGCTACGACTGAAATTCAATCAGTAATCTAATGCAGGAAATTGAAACACACAACTTGTAATTGAAATTATTCTAGGAATGGGAAATTGCATAAATGAAATTAATCTAGAAATGGAGAACTACATGAAGGAAAAGTAAATACAACATGTGAAGAGTTGAATGAAAAAAAAAAAATATGTGAGTTCATGCAAATGAAACAATCTTACATTACAATAATCAAATCAATATTCATAACAAAATAATGAAAGCATGGAAACCAAAACCATAAATCAAAGCTAAGAATCCCTTTCTTTCAAATCCTAATGACTACTCTTTTTGTCATCCTAATTACTCAAATGTCTACTACTCAAATGATTACTACTCTCTCATGAAGATAGAACACTCTCTTTTATACACGAGATCCTTGAAGATAAGATAACCATCTCATAATTATATATCCATTATTCTCTCAACTATTTTCCCATTATTACAAAATATAATCCCTTCAAATCCTCTCACATATCTCTCATATATCTTGGATAAGATATTCCAACCAAATATCCATGATCTTCTCCTTGGAATGGGCTTGAATTATCTCCTCAAATCTTGAAATGGTGGAGGAAGTATTCAAGAAGTCGTTTTGAATTAATCCTTCTCATATTCCTACACATTACAAATCTCACACATTTTTGAGATATATATGAAAATATGTCAATTTTCTAATATTTAATCAAAAATTCCCTTTTAATACTAAAATGAATAAAGTGGATAATAATAAGGTGAAACCCAAGTATATGATATCATGAAAGGTTAATGGGGCGATGAAATGTGAAGACTGATGAAGAGAAATGTGGATGAAAATAGGACATTTTTGAGCCCCAACACTCTCTACTTTTCTTCCACTACAAACAAGGTGAGACTCATCTGCAATTGATGCCTAGCTTTGTTTAACAATTTTTTAATCTTCCTTCACACCATTTGATATTATAAGTGTGAATCAGACAACGGAAATACATCCTCTGTATTGTCCTATTATTAATTTCATTTAAGGATCATTTCTTATATAACTAAAGGTAGGAAAAGCATTCATTTAAAACATTTTCTTAAAAGATTCTTGATGCCTGACATTACTCTTTGAGCCTTAAGATTAATCTCAGGAACAACAAGATCATGATGCTAGGAATACGCTCTCCTCTCCTAGATACCCAAGCTAAGATCTTCGGAAGGAGTGAACTCACTATCTTGGATTATGTTTCACCCATGCATCCTAGTGACGTCAATATCTACCAATCCACATATAGTCTCTATCCTCGATATCGTGAGAAAAAATATACCTCGCCAAAGCTCAAAAAATCCTCTCACAATATCCCCACAATGACATACAAAAATCACTAACATGACCTTGTCGATCATCCTCATCATCTGAGGCAATCTAACTCTTCAATGAATATTAGGATCCCACCACCATATTTCAATCCCATCACTCCCATTTCCTGCTAAAATCTGTTTGAACGGATCCAACAGAGTCTAGGTCTCCTACAATGAACTCTATGTACTGATCATATGTTCCAAATGAAATACCTCTGACATTGCCACAATGTCACCTATCTCATCCAACTGACTCAGGTGAAACTTCCATGTCTTGTTATATATAATGAGGATATCAAATAACCACAACAAATGCCTCTGCCACTACCTATACTACTAGATAGAGACTAGTGCATTGGCCAACCCCAAGAGCATGACCAAGAGATCATAATGAAGTATAGAAGAGGACTTGTGCTAGTGTGGCTCTCTCACTCTCATCTAATGATATCCCAAATAAATATCGACCATCTTGGGATATGTTGTTCCCTTAGGTTCACACATCCATTCACCGATCCTAGGAAACATCAACTCAAGGGTGTTCTCGAGGACTTCCTCAAGAGGTCTCCATCAAGGAAATACCCCACATCTCCACTGCACATTACTGCGTGCCAATGTATACCTATGCACATTGTTGTCGATCACAAAATCTTCTTGTACCATCCCATATCCTGTAGGAACTACTGTATCCATCACTCTTTTGATGACACCTGAACCTACATACCAAAGTGTACCCATATCTATAATATACCTTCCCACCCAATCCATGGATGCATATACTTCCTTTCGTCCTGGTCTGAAAGAAGTGTGATAAATTATCTCCTCCATATCTAAGCCTTGATACTTTAGTGGGATATCTAATAGAATATTCTCACAATCCTCACAATGCACAACATGTGCATGGTCAAAAACCTTTGTGTCAAACCTCTCCTCAAGAATCTGTAGCTCTAAATTCTCCTCATGTGGAGCCATCATAAGAGGAAACTCCCTCAAATCATGAGTGTCTCCCACACCCTCATGTGTCATTATTTTTAAATATGATGGAGTGTCTACTGATGTCAATGAAGAACGTGGCAAACTCAGCTGGTAATAAATCTCCTCAATCTCCCTTTCCTTGTCTTCAATGAACTTAATAGCAAGGTCCCTATCCATGAACAGTTGCAAGTAATCAACTTTTGTCTTCTCTAGTGATTCTTTGATGATGAGTAATTGAGCACTAGTGATTCCATATGAAACTCCTTTTTGTCTCTTCTCCATTTAAGGTTTCCACAAAATATATTTGATAAACTTATGAGAACCATCTCCCTCGTCAATACTTGTACAATGTTCGCTTTATTGACTAATAATTGGTCCTCTAAACATTTCAATGTTAAGGGTATTAATTTAGTTTCATCATCACGTCGAGGTACATTCAGGTTCTCATCAACATCGAATTTATAAATGAGATATGGTGTCAGATCCTAAACATCCGTTGATTGGAAAATTTCCCAATAGTCATCATAAGATGTTGCATCCTCATGTTTTGTTGATTCATCAGAGGTATATCCATCCAATACACTAGTTTCATCAGCCTCATCGGTTAACTCTGATGATGTATCATATGTTTATGTTTGGTTTTATCCTATGCACACGTCCTCCTCATGGATATATGCATACTCCTCTACCTTTCCTTTATTCTCATGTCTCTTCAATTTCTACCCTATGTATTTCAAGTAATCCTCGTCCAGATCTTTGGCCCAACTTTCATACTTAAGGGTGTAATATCATTGAAAGGGAAAATATGCACAGATTTCCCCATCCAATGCTATATACTCCCAGTAGCAAGGCATGTATCTCATTTTTTTTACCTTCTACAAAAGTTCACCCAAGCATTCCATATTAATCTTCTTAAGGCACTACATCATGGTTATTGGCAGTTTTTTGGATGATGGATTTTAACAAATAGTTTGCATCTGTTTTAACCACCAAGATTTTTATCAAACATATTACATACAAAACCAGTACATATCATACATAAGAGACAATGTGGGAATTTTTATTATCAATAAAGATGCCCACAAAAATACAATATCTAGTGGATGTTATGGAGCTACAAAGTATCAACTAAGAACACAAACGCAATCCAAAACCTGATAATAATGCCTTTTCTCCATAAATCATTTTTCAAACTACTCTAATACCTTCCAAATATTCAATGCCTTCTCCAAAATCTAGAACCATATTATATAATTATCGACCCCCTCTCAAACCCCATTTCTCAATTGTTACACATTATTTTCGTCATCCCTATGACCGTTAATGATGTAAACCTATATGTTGCCTTCAGAGGGGTCAGTGGCCTGAGTTCCTGAAGAGAGAAGGGAGAAGAACTTTTCGTGAGAAAAGAAGTTGCATTTTCCTTTGTAAAAACCCTATAAAAAGGAAGTTCGCAGGTTGCATCATAGCTAGGTTGCGAGGAGTTCGCAGTATGCTCTATAGGTAGGGTGCAAGAATGCTTACACGTGGGAAAAACAAGTGTTTTCTCGAATATTCTAGAAGGAGAAACTTCCATGGTGAGGTGGCACTCGAATGGTTTGGATCTTACTCTATTTCATGATTTAGTGGGATCATCCTAACCTCTTCACCTTATCCTCTTTAGCTTATAAAAGGAGAGGAGCTCTCATGGAGAAGGGCTAAGTTGGATTTGGCTTGGAATTATTAGCTTGGTTAGAGTGGTTTTGAGTTTTACCTTTGTCAAGATAGATTGTGAATATTATCAGATCTGTGCTCTCAGAATTCTTGGAGTGGAAGTGTGTTGGGAACAAAGGACAGTTGGAAGGGACCTTACGACATCAAGGCCATGGTTGTAATCTCTCTTTCACATTTAATATGATAAAGTAATATGATTATTTCCTATAAATCTTGTTGTTTTTTATTGTATGATTCCTTGATCACATACATAGGTTTATATTGAGTTTATGCTATTTCTATCACTTTGGATGGTTATGTTCTTTTGCAGGTTCATCATTGTATGAGCATTGGAATGGATCTAGGATGGAGATGGTGAGAGGAAACGACATTTAAATGGTATGTCACCCATCCCTCTTTAGTTAGTAAATTCAATATCTAAAACTTAAGGAAAGCATCATGTTCTGGTGTGTTTTTTTCTAGATCTAGGTGGGTCTAGGGAGATCAGTTAGTGTCTGCACCTACCAATTTATCCAATAAAAAAATTGGTGACCATACTAGGGAATAGATTGTTTCCTAGTTAGTCTAGTTTCCCTTCCTTTGATTGCTTGTTTTCTGGTTTCTGAGTCTGTGGGACATCCATCCAGACCCTCTGGATCTAGAAGTTCACTTAGATTCCCTGTCCTTTTTCAAAATTTTCTTTGATTACAGACATTCTCGCACTGTACCTCTCTACAGCCTACAAAAACCATTCATTTTCGCACCCTGTTATTAGATCTAGTGCCAACTTCTCACACCCTACCAGTGTCTGGCCTATGAGAATACCTAATTCTCACACTGTAATCTACTTCTAGGCTATGAACTTGTTTGTAAATTTTTTTGGATTGGGTCTTGTCATCTTTTGATGACCTAGTTTTTCTTTGATCAACTGGATTGAGATTTTGGAGCCTATATTGATCTGTTTATAGTCTACTTGACATTCTTTGAGTTGCTTTTAGCCATCTTTGATTTTTTTGGTTTTGAAGGATTAGTCTCTTGCTTTGAGTGTCTTTCAATTCCAAAGCCCATGTTTTCTTTAGAATTGTTTAAGGAAAGATCGGATTTCTTCTGAATAGTTCGCTTTAAAAGAAAACTCTTAGTTTGGGTTTCTTTGTTTTAACAAAGTTCATTATTTCTTTTAGTGAAATTTTTGAAACAAAAAGATTTAATTTCTTTCTTTATATTAGATTGGGGGTATCCTTGCATTTGAAGTAGCGAAATCGCATGATTCTTGGCAGTTTTTGGTCTTAAATTCCGAAAAACTTTCCCCCTCATGGCCGAGGGGGCCATGAATCATGCATTGGTGTACAATACATTTTTCTCATTTCTTGAGAATCTTGATATTGATGAGTTTAATATATTTCGGGACATTGTGTATATGGGAATGATAAAATTTTTATCCTTCTTGTAGCATAGCTTTCATCGAAATGAAAAGATTTCATCTTCATCTCTTTTCATAACTTTCGAGTCAGTCGAAACACCATATTATCCACGCCATTTTCCTATTGAGTAACAACAACCATAAAATAAAGCTCTTATAAAAACTGATTAGACATTTTTTATACTTTTTGGTAGCAAACCTACATTAGATTAGTTATAGGGATTTGGAATAGGTGTGAAAGATAACTTTCCAAAGTTGCAAACAAACATAGAATATTGAGTTAGGGAGCGGTTAAATACACTTATTACATTTTGTCTTGGGAAGCCCTTCTAACACAAGGGTCAATCACGAGGTCGCATTGAGACTGGCAGAGTTACTCACCCTGCTTTGTTGGTCTTGGTGTAGAGGTTGCGCGTATTATGGGGGTCACTTGAGAGGTATACCCACAATGATAAGTGGAAGCCTTTCAAGTTGATTTCAGGCTAGATACACTACCCTTGCACGTGGATCAGACTGTCGATTGTTTCTCTATGCATCACTGTAGTGATTGGTAACCTTAGTGGCCTATCTCTTTAGGCTTTTTACACAAGGTGACCGTGGAGGGGAAAGTCTTCACGGTACCTAGAATCGACGTTGGCAAAACTCACTCAGGCTCCTTGGAGGGTATACCCACGATTATGTGTGGGAGCTTGTACTAGGGTGTAAGTCCGTTAAGCAGGTCGTCAATGTAACTTTTCCACCTGCTCTATCTCAACCCCTTCTTAATTTGTTCCCTTGATGTTGGATTTCATCACCAACTTGTGTGCTCATTGTGAGAAGGTTTTGTTTGCTTTCTTGCTTACTAGATTTTTAACCTATGTTGTTTGTTTTCCCTAGTGGACTCTATATTGGATCTTTATTTTTATGGCACCAGTTCCTGAAATTACCAATGAAGGAACTCCTTTTCCCAGGGAACCTTTTGTTTTTCCTTCTTATGGAAACATTGGTCCTCCTCATATTGCTACTTTGAGCCTTCCAGGTCTCACAATTGGGTTACCAGTATGGATTTTTTCCACTCAGGTAATCCTGAATACAATTAGTGCTTCAGTCACAAGCACTTCCCCTCAAAACATCAACCTCATGTTGATCCTTCACCGTCTTCACCAATAAGATCTTCTTCGCCTTCCTCATTTGCAAGGTCTTCTTCCATTTCACCTTCTTTTCCGAGTGAAATATCTCAAGCTAGTAACTTGGTGGATAAGAAGAAGAAGAAACGAAAAAATAAGAAGAAGAAAAATAAGAAAGGATCCAAACTTCCAAGCATGTTCAAACATGTTGGAAAACAACCAGCTACTGTTAATCGTGTTGGGAGTGTTGATGATGTCAAGATCGCCCAAACAACCCGTAAGCCCAAGTACCTTTGCAAGATTTGTAAGGGTAGCCATCTTATTAAGGATTGCCCTGGTCTATCCAAGGTTATAAAATCATGGTATACACATCCTCACCAATCCATGTCATTAGCTTCTGAACAACATGCTAATGACTTCTCGTCGACTAGTCACGATATAGTTGGGAAGAAGAAAATTAGAGCCAAGTTCCCATGTATGTTATGAAAAGGGTGTCATCTAACTCATATTTTCCCTCATATGGACAAAGCGTCGAAATTACTGGAAGACATGATTGTTTCACATCCTCAACTTCCAGCTGCTTATCGCAAGCTTTCTCTTAACCCACCTGTAGTTGATGGAATGATCAATATGGTTCCCCCATCGGTCAGTCTGACTGATCAAGTGGTCAATCTGGTCACATCCTTAAATTAACCAGTTGACAAAGTGGTCGATCCGATCCCATCCTCGGTTGATCCCACTCTTCCTTTAGAGAGTGCTAACAAAGTGGTTGATCCGATCCCATCGTCGGTCGATCCCACTCTACCTTTAGAGATTGTTAACAAAGTGGTTGATATGATCCCATCGTCGGTCGATCCCACTCTCCCTTTAGATATTTTCAACAAAGTGGTTGATCCGATCCCATCGTCGATCGATCCCACTCTCCCATTAGACAGTGAAACCCAAGCGGTCGATCTGTTTCCACCTGTCAACCCCATTCTCCCCTTGGAGAATGAAACCCAAGTGGTCGATCTGATCTCTCCATCAGTCAATCCTACTCTCCCACTAGAGAGTAAACCCGATACTGCCTATGATTTTCTCATTGATACTGAATCTACCATGCCAAGGGATATTCCTCCTTCTCCCATGGAACCCCCTCCAAGTTATGAGGCCATCCATTTTTATTGGGGTGTGCTAACTGAACCTCATCTTCCCTCTCACATTCCTTTCAAGATTACCGTACAGGTTTGTGGTCGAGACGTTCCTCAGACACTGATAGATGAAGGTGCATCCATTAGTATTTTGTCCTCTTTTTCTTGGAAAGATTTGGGTTGTCCTCCATTTGCGTCGTTTACACAGAATCTATTAGCTTTTAACAGAAGAACTAGTCAACCTTTAGGGACCCTTCCTCAGTTTCCTGTAAATTTGGGAGGAAAAATTGTCTTTAGTGACGTCATGGTAGTCCAAGACCACTTGGATTTTTCTTTACTCCTTGGGTGAGATTATGTCTATGCCATGAAAGATATTGTGTCTACTCTTTTTCGTGTGATATCTTTCCCTCACGATGGATAGGTTGTGACTATTGATCAACTTTCATTCATTGACCCCACCTGGATTGCCTCCCTGAATGGTTCTTATATGCAAACAGTATTTCCCTCGCCACAGGTCAATCATGTGGCATTGTCACCCATGGCTTCAACTTCTGATGACTTAGATTCAATAGTTGACATGGTGATCTCTTAGATAGAGTTGTTAGAGCCTGATCTCTTTACTTTTTTCGCGACCCTCGACATGGTGTCCTTCCAGAGTGTGTTTCTTCCTTCCAGTGAAGACCTCTTGGAAGCCATGACTGAGTTTTGTCCCTTGACATGGTCTCCTTCTGGATCATTGTCTGCTTGGAATCCATGATCAAGAAGACTCTAAGGATAGTTTTTTCCTCTCTGAGGAAACCTCGTTAAAAAATGAAACAGAGGTCTTTGAGCATGGTTTTTTTTTATTTCAATCTCGTTAAAAAATGAAACCACTTAGGAGGATATTTTTTTCATCTCTATGGAAACCTCATTAAAAAATTAAATAGAGGTTTAGAGCATAGTTCTTGTTTCTATGTCAAGCTCGTTAAAAAATGAAATAGTGTTCCCCCTCTCTGTTTGAGTCAGGTCCTCCATCTAGTATTTGAAGCTTCATTTCCTCCGCCTTTGTTGTTGGATGAAACAAAGCTTCGGGGGCAATACTTCCAGCCACTAGACTTCATTCTGAAGTAGAGCCACTAGTTTCTTAAGCTGGGGGCTAAGTACCAACCATCCATGTGTTATGCGTTGGGAAGTCCAAGCATAGTTTTCTATGGTTCAAGCTTGTGTAAAAATGAAACCACTTACCTCAAGCATAGTTTCCTCTGGTTCAAGATTGTGTAAAAATGAAACCAGGTCCAAGCATAGTTTTGTTTTGTTTTAAAGCTTGCATAAAAATGAAGACAATCCTGAGCTTAGTCTTTGTTCTTTCTCATGCTCGTAAATACATGAGAATAAGTTATCGAGCTTAGTCTTTGTTATTTTTTGTGCTCGTAAATACGTGATAATGAAACCGAGTATACTTTTATCACTTTTTCAGACTTGTAAAGGTTATACTAAAAAGGAACCCACTGGAGTTCCCTTTAAGCTCTTTTCAAACTCTCTAAACATGAAAAGATTGCCAAGCGACCTTGTTCTTTTCACGCTCGTTAAAGTATTTGAAGAAAATGTCTTTTGCGCATTACTTTATCTCTTTTTTGGTCTCATCAAGCTACTTTACGAAAAAGGAACTGAGAGAGTTCTCTTTAAGTGTTTTTTAGACTCTATAAACATGAAAAACCCATGAGTTTTCTTTCTTTGGACTCATAAAATAAACATTGAAAGGCCCATATGGGACCTGAATTTTCTTAATGATGTAAACCTATTTTACACACTATTTTCGTCATCCCTATGACCGTTAATGATGTAAACCTATATGTTTCCTTCAGAGGGGTCAATGGCCTAAGTTCCTGAAGAGAGAAGGGAGAAGAACTTTTTCTGAGAAAAGAAGTTGCATTTTCCTTTGTAAAAACCCTATAAAAAGAAATTTCCCAGGAAGTTTGTAGGCTGCATCAAAGCTAGGTCATGAGGAGTTTGCAGTCTGCTCTATAGGCAGGGTGTGAGAATTCTTACACGTGGGAAAAATGAGTGTTTTCTCAAATCTTCTAGAAGGAGAAACTTCCATGGTGAGGTGGCATCCGAATGGTTTGGATCTTACTCGCTTTCATGATTTAGTGGGATCATCCTAACCTCCTCACCTTATCCTCTTCAGCTTATAAAAGGAGAGGATCTCTCATCGAGAAGGGATAAGTTGGAGTTAGCTTGGAATTATTAGCTTGGTTAGAGTGGTTTTGAGTTTCTCCTTTGTCAAGATAGATTGTGAATATTATCAGATCTATGCTCTCATAATTCTTGGAGTGGAAGTGTGTGGGGAACGAAGGACAGTTGGAAGGGACCTGATGACATCAAGGCCATGGTTGTAATCTCTCTTTCACATTTAATATGATACAATAATATGATTCTTTCCTATAAATCTTGTTGTGTTTTATTGTATGATTCCTTGATCACATACATAGGTTTATATTGAGTTTATGCTATTGCT
>ML792744.1:316957-342123 GCA_009831015.1 Picea engelmannii
GCTACATGAGAAATTTCAAGAATATTCTAGAAGCTCCAAAACCTTATCACAATTTAGGTTTGAGGAAGTCAAAACCCTAACCCTAGATAACTATCAGGCTATGTTAAGTACTGGGTCGCTAGGAGGAGAAGGGATTCCATTCTAATTTATTGTATTTTATTCCATAGTAGAGCATAACTACTAGGAGTGGGAAACTTAAAGAGAATAACATAGGGGTTTAATGTTCAGTAGTACTCGTAATCAAGTCCTTCATATAAAAATTTTATGAAACCAAGGATGAGTTTCAAAACCACATGACTATTGTCAATGAGAAAGTTTCACTTAGTTTTAATAAACTTGAAAATCTATAAGATACATATGATAATGGTGATTACTATATAGGTGAAGGAACACATAACTACAACCCCTTTTTGGATCATTCCTCTATTGATTTTCTAATCTTGACACCTAGGTATATTGTTTACTAGTGATTTCCTTGTTGTAAATCAAATTACTATCTCACAAAATAAAATACACTTGTTAGAATAGTCAACTAAAAATATTGTGGAAGAGATACTGGAAACCAAATCTCATACAAAATAGACAAATATATTATTCCCCTCAAATAAGATTATCACTAGAGTAATATCAAAGATTACAAGGGCTCCAAACCCAGGAGAATGACCCATGCAGAAATACACAAAACTATAGACAACACATGTAACCCTAGAAACTCTTCTTTGGTTGTACAAACCCATACTTTCACTCTTAGATTTGTACGTGGTTTTCCCCACTACAAACCATGTAAATACACACTTCCATATAATGCAACCCGTGTACATACACACTTGTCCTCACTGTGAAGTGTCTACACGTCTATAATATCAGTTGGCTCTGAAATGTGTTGGGTCTTCTTGTGCCTGCCTATATTCTATATTATCCTTGACCTGTACTAATATCTAGATGAAATTCCTTCTCCATATATCCAAGATCTCCTTAAGTCACAGTCCTTCATGATCCAACCCTTGAGAAAAAATCCTTCGTTGCTCACTCTTGTGTATCAACACACAATGTCTCTAACAAGTGTCTTCTCCTTCACACTTGCCATGATTTTATAATATTGAGTTATGACCTAACCCTAATGTACAAAGAGATTGATGGATGAGATTAAATTTCACCTCACTTGAGATCAATGGATAATACTTAATTCACTAATGCTAATAACTTTAAAATTTCATTAGATAAACTCAACTAATTAATAAAATCACTTTACTTTAATAATTCATTTAACTAAAGTAAATTGCTAAGGTCGAAGTCTTTAGATGACTTCCACACATCTAGAAAATTAGACCTGTGCAGAAGTACCTATTCAATTCTATAAAAATAAAAACTCCCTATTAGCAAGGAAATTACTTCTCGAAGAGCCACCTGGAACTGGTTTTCCCTCCAATCCTAGCACATCATCCTACCCCATAGAATTCCTCCAAACTTGTTGGTCTACTTCTTCCTAAACAATGGAAGAATTAAAATCAATGATTCTACTCACTAAATCCACAAAGTTCGAAAACTTCTTTGGAGACCTGCTCCCTCTGACTGTGCTCCTACAAGCCTCAACTTGTTGTTGAGCATCCCTCAACATCAATTTAAACCAAATGGGTCTTTTGATATAACTAGAAGGTCATAACTCCTTCTCCTCACCAGAAGGTTAACTACCTGAACGAGAAGTGTCTAAACTATGTTCACCCTTCATAAAATTCTTCTCCTCTTCCTCTACCAATGACATCTGTCCATTCACATTTGAATGGATAAGATCAAGATCCCCTTGGACCGACAAAAAAACTTTCCTTGCAACTTGTATAACTTTCCCTCTCTAACTACAATACATAGTATTGTGTTAGGAAAAGCTCCCCCGAGATGTATGAGTACTTTCCATATCTAGAATATGATGGAAAAACCCATGTCCTCCAAAACAAAGACTGGGATAAAATTATTCTTTAGTTTTGGTACATAAAGTACTTCATGGGCCACTAATGAACCTCTTCACTCAAGCTGAAAATAGATAGTTCCCTTCCCCTTCACTCCATACTTGGAATCATCACCAAGATCCACATGGTTCACTGAGTCCTTCTTTGTCAGAATAATGAATATATCTCGTTGTTCTATCATATGATGAGATGCACCATTGTGGAAGTACCAAGAACTCCTTTTGTTGGTGTTGGAAAAGAGGCATGAGACTAGTGAGAAGTCCTTCTCAAACTTTGTTGCAAACTCATCTAGATATGTCTTTAATGATGTTGATTTTTGTGTCTTCTCTTGTCGCTTCTTCTTCTTTGGATGTTATGATGCATAATGAACATACTTGTGGAATACGAATCACTTGATTTTACTCAAGTCCTTCTTCCCCGACTATGATGTTTCCCTTTCATCGTTATCATTGCAACCTTTTCATTTTGTCTTCTTGTCTTGCTATACTAGAGCCAGGTACTCTTCTCCATCTTCATCTCCCTACTTGTTGGATTTAGACTCCTCCTAAGTCTCTTCCTAGATGCAATCATTCCAAATACTTTTCCAGTCTGGGAGTTTTTCCCAAGTGCAAACTCCCTTGACAAATGGTTCCCAAGACTTTGGGAAACCATTAAGTTCCACATTTATAGGTTCTATGTATTCCACTTTCTCCCCAATAATTGCAAGTGGATCACGTACTTGACTGATCTTCATGAAGTAAATGGTAACATTTTCCTATCTAGACATCTGCATAGATTTGAATTTATTTCTAAAGACCATTTTCCTATTCATGTTATCGCTCTAGAATAATCCTACTAGGGAATAAAAAATATCCTTGGCCATCCTCTTCTTGTATAAGTGAGGAATCAAGTGATCCTTCACTGCATCCAATATTACCTATTGTTATTTGATATCTTTCTTTTAGTGAACTACCAAATCTTCCAGAACTGTCGATGGAGGAACTGCTTTGTCCAGAATATCCCAAAAGTCATGTTCCTTCAAAAGAAAAGTAATTGTTTCTTTCCAAGATATGAATTTGGATGCTCCATTCAATCTGTCTTCAACTCTCAAACTTCTTGACGCCAACCCTTAGATCTAATATTTTTTTGTGGAAATAACCTATTGTTGAAAATTTCCTTTTATTGGCTTGTACGATCATGTACATGTATGTTACTACTGCAAACCACATATGTACATTCCCTATAGTACTGCAACCTGCATATGTACATTCGATGGCATACTACAACCCATGTATAGCTATGTATGACTAGAAAATGAAGTTCTTCTTTAGTATGGTTGTCTCCTTGAAATCCTTCATTTGATTTTTTACTATTGGTTTATAGATCTACAAATATCTCCTTGTAGATATGAAATATATAATGCAAACAATTTGTTACGATATTTATACACTTAGGAGTTAGTTAATGTAATGCTCCCCCGACCATCATCCAACCCACTGGCCGAGCAGACGCTACTTTGTGGAACAACATCATTTTATACTTAATTAATAACATGCATTTAAAATAGGTTAAAAACATATAAACTTAGAGTCAGCACAAAATTACTGCTGACATAAATAATCCATGGAATTAACATTAATTCATACGCACAACAGAATACATGATAAATATAAATACACAGACATGCAAAAAATAATTAAAACATTGTCTAGTACTTATCTTTGAAACGATGGTAATTCCACCAACCACGTTAAGCCCTTCCACGAACCTCCCAGACTTAAACCACATTGCTCATCAAGATCAGCAATGGGTCACCCCCGAGCTGGGACTAAGCTTCACCCCAAGGTAAGGAATCCTAGGCTAGGTTGAGGTTACAGGGAAAACACCACAGAATGATTGGAAGGATTCTTCCCAGGATGCCATCTTATGCCCACTACTCCAAGAATCTCATTCCCCACATGCCTCTTCCACCTAGGAGTATACACCTTCACAAGCATAGTCCATCGGTGCTACACCTTCCTCTCTGGGTCTCGGCAACAGGCCGGATCAGGAAATCTCAGAGTGTGAAGCTGGTGCTGGACACTCTCTGGAAGAAACCACTTCCCAGAAAACTCTCTCACCTGGAGAGAGTTGTTCATAGGCCTGACAACCTGCGTCTTCCAACAACACTCACCTCCCTCACCTGGAGAGAGGTTACACACAAGATAAGTACGAACTCACACTGGCCAGTAAACCACATGCAGTCTAGCACTGCATGGCCACAACAACCAACTGGGAAAACAGACACGAGCTTCCCAAATAGGCTCAACAATCACGAAATAGACTCACAGTTTTGGTTTCGGGATTGCACAAGGTGTACAGAGATCCCACGCACATGCTCAAACTGTTCAGGCAAGGAATGTACCAGCTTCCTTAGGAATCAATAGAGACCTTTTCCTCGGTTTCAGAATTTCACGAGGGTATCTTGGAGAGGTCAAACAGGACTCATGTTCAGACGATCGATGGTGGAATGGAGGAGGAACCCCCATCACAACTCAATTCAACAGTTTTTAACTGCATGTACTTGAGTCGACACTTGTCACCCATGAAACTACATGAGTTCCATCAGCATGCATTCCTCCCCATTTGGAAGTCACTTTTCATTCCAAAATAACTTACGATAAAACATATATTTCACATGGTCTTTTTGGAATAATATTAAAATATTATTCCCAAGGACTTAATCCCCTCTTCCCACCTTCCAGCCCCTAATCCTTTGCCCACTCTGTGGAATCTTAGTCCCCCATCACTCATTCATCGTGTTCGGTCTGCACGTAGCGATGTTTATATTTTTATTGATGTTCTGCATGATTAAATATACAAAAGTAGGCTCTTGGCTTTCAACACTTAAGCTCTCTGGCCTAACAATCACATAAGCCCACCAACTTATATAAAATTGGCTCACCAGCCTATAAAACATAATTAAAATTCATTTCAAAAACATGATTTACAACAGGGCTCGGCCTTGGGGACATTACAATCCCCCTCCCCTTATTTTTGCACTGTCCTCAGTGCAACTTTACACTACATCTGCAAGATTTTCAAAATTTTCAAAAAGATGTGGGTACTCTTTCTGCATAACATCTTCATTCTCCCATGTCGCGTCCTCGGGACTGTACCAAGTCCATTAGACCTTTAAAATCCCTATAGCTCGATTCCAAAGCTGTTTGTTTTTCCTGTCCAATATGCGCACATGATGCACTTGTAGGACACCTTCTGGTTCCACCTGAATCACATTCCAATCGATAACATTTTTAGCATCAGGTATATATTTCTTAAGCAATGAAACATGAAACACATTATGTACAGTCATAGATGCAGGTAATGCAATCTTGTATGCAACTAGCCCAATCCTTTCCAGGATTTCAAATGGCCCACAAAATCTGGCTGCCAACTTGGCACAACTTCCCAGCTTCAGGGAACTCCTGTTAGTTTTCACTTTCAGGAAAACATGATCACCCACTTTGAATTCTCTGTGGGTTTCGTTCTTATCAGCATAACTTTTCTGCCTGTCTTGGGAAGCTTTCAAATTTTGTTTAATTTTTATCATTTGGTCCTCCATCTCCTTGAGCAACTCTGGCCCAACTACTTCTCTGTCAGCTAGATTATCCCAGCTCACTGGAGTGTTGCACTTTCTTCCATAAAATGCTTCAAATGGGCTCATCTTCAATGATGCATGATACCCATTATTGTAGGTGAATTCTACCAAATTCAAGTAGTCTTCCCATCTTGATGGTTTGTCCATCACGTACATTCTCAGCATGTCCTCTATTACTCTTTTCACCCTCTCTATCTGTCCATCAGACTCGAGATGATACGCTATACTAAAATTCATATTTGTTCTGAATCCTTTGAACAATCCTTTCTAGAAATTCGAGGTGAATTTCGGGTCCCTATCAGACACAATCATTTTAGGAATTCCATGCAAGTTTGCCACTTCTTTTAAGAAGATATCAACAACATATGTTGCCTTGTGAGTGGTTTTTAGTGGAACAAAATGGACATATTTTGTAAGCTTGTCCACCACAACCATGATCGAATTGTGATGCTTGCTCGTTCTGGGAAATCCTATAATAAAATCACTGGTCACCACTTCCCACTTCCATTCAGGAATGGGAAAAGGTTGCAGCAACCCTATTGGGTGCCTATGCTCAGCTTTAACTTTCTGGCACTCCATACATCTGGCAATGTATTCAATGATCTCTCTCTTCATACCCGGCCAAAAGTAATGGCTTTTGACTACTGCCACAGTCTTCCGATATCTAGGGTGTCCAACATAAGTCACGTTATGCATTTATTTTAGAATCACAAGTTTCAATTCCTGGACATTGGGTATATACACTATGTTTTTATACAAAAGTATTCCATCAGCTCCCAAGATGTAATTTCCCTCTTTCTGTGGTCTCTTACTCTGTTGTAGATTTGCTACCAAGTCTCTGTACTGCAAATATGCATTTACAGCTTCCAAAATTCTATCTTTAATATCTTCCCTATACATGCTAATGGTTGTAGCATGTAATTCATGCACCTTTCTGTTGAGTGCATCAGCCACCTTGTTTTCCTTCCCTTTGATATGCTTGATATCAAGTCGTATTCACACAGAAATTCCAACCACTTACTTTGTCTAGCATTTAAGGTTGGAAGATCAAACAAGTATTTCAGACTGTTATGGTCTGTTCTAAGTTCAAACCTCCTTCCCATGAGGTAATGTCTCCATTTCCTTAGAGCGTGAACGATTGCTGTCAACTCCAAATCATGAGTGGCATAATTCTTTTAATGCTCTTTCAGCTTCCTAGACTCATAACAGATTACAAATTCATTATGGTTGAGAAATCCTCCCAACCCTTCCTTACATGCATCTGTGCACACCACGAAATCCATATTTGGATCTACAATCCTCAAGATTGAAGCATTGGTTAACATTTGCTTCAATCGCTGGAAACTCTTCTCACACTCTTCAGTCCACTGAGACTTTTTCTCCTTCCTTTGAAAGGGAGTGATAGGGTGAGCTATCCTTGAGAACCCTGCTATAAAGCTTCTATAATATCCCACTAGACCCATACAGGATCTAACTTCTGCCACATTCCTTGGTGCTGACCATTCTCTGATGGCCTCAACCTTCTTAGGATCCACATCAATCCCTTCTTCTGAAATAATGTGCCCCAAGTAATGGATCTGCCTTTGATAAAAAGAGCATTTTCTCAACTTGATATACAACTGGTGTTATCTCAACACTTTCAACACCATCCTCAGGTGTTTCTCATGCTTTGCTTCTGACTTGGAATACACCAAAATTTCATCTAGGAAGACTATGACAAACTTGTCTAGATAGTCCCTGAATACACCATTCATCAAGCACATAAAAACAACAGGTGTGTTTGATAGCCCAAACGGTACCACTGTGAAATCGTAATGACCATACCTTGTTCTAAAGGTGGTCTTGCTGATGTATTCATCCTTTATTCTTACTTGATGATATCCCAATCTGATATCTATCTTTGAAAATATTTCTGCACCTTTCAACTGATCGAAAAGATCGTCGATCCTCGGTAGAGGATACTTGTTCTTGACATTTACTTTGTTCAACTGTTTGAAATCAATGAACAACCTCAATGTCCCATCCTTCTTCTTCATGAATAGGACCAGGGCAGCCCAAGGTGACATGCTGGGGTGAATGTACCCCTTCTTTAGAAGCTCTTCAAGCTGCAATTGCAACTCTTTCAGCTCTAGCGTACTCATTCTATAAGGAGCTTTTGACACTGGAGCTGCTTCAGGCATCAAATTTATAGAAAAATCGATGTCTCTCTTTGGAGGTAGTCCAGGTATCTCATGAAATATGTCTTCAAACTATGTAAGTACTTCATGGTCTCCAATATTTAGGACTTCATCTCTAGATTCTTATTCCACACAGGCTACAAATAATTGACAGCCTTTTCTGTAGCACTTCTTCAGCTGCATTGCTGAGATTTCTCTACCCACCACATCTCTGGGTATCCCTTGGACTATTTTCTAATTCCCTTCCTCATCCAGGCATGTAAAATTCTTGTTACGATAGTCCAGAAGGGCATGGTGTTGGTGCAACTAGCCCATCCCAATTAAGCAGTCATAAGAGCCTAAAGGCAGAATATTCAATTCATCTTTAGTGCTCAATCCTTTCATGTCCACAGGACATGACTTAACCAACTCAGTGAATTTCCTCTTGGTTCCTGCAGCCAACTACACTAACCAAGACTTTTCATGTTTTCTTCTTGATAAATGAAAACATTCCACCACCCTAGGATCTACATAACTATGGCTAGCCCTTGAATCAATTAAAATAATAAATGGTCGATTGTTAATCATACCTTCCACTTCAATCATGTGCGATTGAAATTTAGCTTGCTTGTTGTCCAGGGCCACACAGATCCTTGGAATTCTACTGCCCATGTCCTCCACTATTTCATCTTGTTGAACATTATAGACAGTTCTTGTTTTGCCATTTTTATGGGGACAATCTCTGTATTTGTGGTTCCCTTTACAGCCCCAATGCTGAATGGGTGTCTGTCTCTACCTTTGTTCCCCCACTTCAGCCATTCTCGTCTCTCTAAATGATAGATTTCCTTGAGGACTATTTCTGAAAAAGGGAGCTTTGTTTCCCTTCTACCTCTATTCCTTCTTAAACTTCCTCTGGTCATCCCAAGCCCTCCGAAAGGTAGGATTTTCTCTTTGTTGTTGATATAAGCATTTATCCCTTCTTATTGTTTCTTCCATAGACTTAGGATCATCATACTGAATCTTGTCACCAATGCCAGGTGGCAATCCACTCAGATACCTCTGAATATTGACAACCTCATCCTTGATGAATGGAACATACTTCAGTAGTTCCAAGAAACTTCATTCGTATTCATCAATGGTCATGCTGCCTAGCTTGATTTCGAAGAACTCCTTCATATTTCTATCATAGTATATTTTAGTCAAGTATTTCTTCTTGAAATACCTCTTTTACTCCTTCCAAGTGATATCTTTCTCTCTAATGTGTTGCACCTGCACAAACTAATCCCACCACATGGATGCTTTTCCTTTTACTTGATACATCACAATTATTCCTTCTACATGAGAGGAATAATTCTGCAGTTGGAAATATTTCCTCATGCCAAGCAACCATGTTTCGACATCTTCCTCCTTCTTATGTTCTCCATCAAATGTAGGAGGCTTAATCTTATTCATCTCCCCTTTCAATTCATCCATCCTAGATCTCCTGTGCTTTCGGGTAGGGGATGGGATGGAACTACTATGTGCCTCCCTACTGGAATACTTTGGTGAGTGATGATGATGTCTACTACCACTCCTTGATCGTCTTCTCCTCTCAAGGGTCCTGACATTTCTTGATCTTTTTTTCCTCTCAGGGGTCCTGCAACTCTCTGTCTTACTTGAGTCACTCCCCTTCTCCAATTTCCTTTCTATTCTTTCCCGGCTCTTCAACATTTTTAAGTTGAATTCACCCTGCTGATCCCTGACTCTCATGAGCTTTCGGCTATCAGCTCGATGAGCCTGGGCATCTTTCTGCAATCATTCAATGAGTTTCATCATATGTCCTTCCTTATCCAATTCTCTTCCGTTCCCATTGGAGTTCGATCCTTCGACTCCCAGGTTGACATCCCTTCCTTCTCTTTCATCCTTTGATTTGGAGGCAATCTGCACCTCTTCCATTTCTATACTCAGTTGTCTTGACACTAGTTGAACTCTGCACACACATTGTGTATTCAACTGAAGTTTGTTAGGCCTTAAACCCTTAATAAAACTTCAACATTCATAAACCAACGTGAATAAGAAAA
Source organism: Picea engelmannii (assembly GCA_009831015.1). Classification (NCBI taxonomy): domain Eukaryota; kingdom Viridiplantae; phylum Streptophyta; class Pinopsida; order Pinales; family Pinaceae; genus Picea; species Picea engelmannii. The sequence goes on from ML792744.1 coordinate 326,754, forward strand.
ACGCTTCGAATCCACTAATTTTTTTTAGCTCTGTTTGGCTCTGCAAATTTTGGGACTTTTCTTTTCGGGGTCTCGGTCCACGAGACTCTCATACTTGCTTTCGGGTTCAGGGGTTTTGGTCCACAAGGATCTAATAGTTAAATCCTCGACGGTTCTTTTGTCTTCAAAAATTTCGAGACTTTGGGACTTCGGGGTTTTGGTCCCCAAAGGTTCTCGCACTCGCTTCCCTCTCGAACTCTCGGCTCCTGAACTTCCAACATCTCTCCCCCTAGGCCCATAACACAATTGTCACCAACCAAGGCAGGGATTTCGGGATTTCATCACTTCAGTTTTTGGGTCTTCGGTACCTAGGAGTTCATGAAGCAGTGACTCCAAGTCTCTTGTCGCTTCAATCCCTGACTTCCAAAATTTCTATCTCCTTACCCTCTGGGCCCACAGTACAGTCGCCTCCCTTAACCACAGTGGCGTGTGGCACATTCGAGAGGTTCCACGTCACCCTCGGTGATGTCATCGTGTCTCACCACTCTCGCTTTTCTTCTCGACCCACTAGCACGTGGTACACACCCATGTGTCCACGTCCATTCCAAGTGAAATACAATGGTTAGACTTCTCTCAGATCTACGACCCAAATCCTTTTGGCATTTTGGGGGACCCACACAAAGTCACCCATTCTGGACCCCCCCCCTTGTTAAAGGTAGAACAACGACGGGTATCCAGAGTGGAACCCTGGCCATAGATTTGGGCACGCAAATTCTATCCACCTAGATTTGCCTGCCACTTAAAAAAATTATGGTCTATTAATCTACTTGATCCAACAGTCAAGTTCCTCTCCTATGATCTACAGTGTAGATCATTTCGGGATTTCACGTACCGCGATTTCCACGTTCCTATGCAAATCCAAAGGGTTTTAAGCCTTGTTCATGTTCTCCAGATCTAACGGTCGTGAGGGTTCTCCTTTCCTCCCGAACAGATCCTATGGCTCCCACACCTCATGCGTTGAACTCTCTCTCTCTCCCGGTGGCCATATACTACACCGACTGCGGATTCTAAAATACTGCTAAACCTCCTAAGCTTTGTAACATGGTCAAGTGACTCCTGGAGACTCAGTAACATTCTGGGGTTTGAAATTGGCCCTCTCGACATAATTTCTTCTCAAAAATAAATTTGGTCCAAGACCACTTATCTGGGCCATCCAGGCTCAGCATCAAAACCATGGCTTTGATACCATTCTGTAACTCTCCCCCGACATTCATCCAACCCACCGGCCAGGCAGACGCTGCTTTGCGGAACAACATCATTTTATGCTTAATTAATAACATGCATTTAAAACAGGTTAAATACATTTAAACTCAGAGTCAACACAAAATTATTGATGACATAAATAATCCATGGAATTAACATTAATTCATATGCGCAACAGAATACATGATAAATATAAATGCACAGACATGCAAAACATAATTAAAACATCGTCTGGTACTTATCTTTGAAACAGTGGTAATTCCACCAACCATGTGCAAGCCTTCCACGAACCTCCCAGTTGTAGACCACATTGCTCATCAAGCTCAACAGTGGGTCACCCCCGAGCTAGGACTAAGCTCCACCCCAAGGTAAGGAATCCTAGGCTAGGATGAGGTTACAGGGAAAACAACACAGAATGACTGGAAGGATTCTTCCCAGGATGCCATCTTACGCCCACTACTCTCGGACTCTCATTCCCCACATGCATGTTCTTCCCGAGAGTATACACCTTCACAAGCACAGTCCATTGGTGCTACAGCTCCCTCTCTAGGTCTCGACAATAGGCCGGATCAGGAAGTCTTAGAGCCCAAAGATGGTGCTGGACACTCTTTGGAAGAAACCACTTCCCAAAAAACTCTCTCACCTAGAGAGAGTTGTTCACAGGCCTGACAACCTGCCTCTTCCAACAACAATCACCTCCCTCACCTAGAGAGAGGTTACACATAGGCTAAGCATGAACTCACACTGGCTAGTAAGCCATGCACAGTCCAGCACTGCGTGGCCACAATAGCCAACTGGGAAAACAGACACGGGCTTCCCAAACAGGCTCAACAATCACAAAACAGACTCACGGTTTTGGTTTCAGGATTACACAAGGTGTATAGAGATCTCATGCAAAGGCTCAAACTGTTCGAGCAAGGAATGTACCAGCTTCCTTAGGAATCAACACACACCTTTTCCCCAGTTTCAGAATTGCACGAGGGTATCTTGCAGAGGTCAAATGAGACTCACGTTCAGACGGTCAATGGTGGAATGGAGGAGGAACCCCCATCACGGCTCAATTCAACAATTTTTAATTGCATGCACTTGAGTCGACAATTGTCACCCATGAAACAACATGCATTCCTCCCCATTTGGAAGTCACTTGTCACTCCAATAGAACTTAGGATAAAACATATATTTCACATGGTATTTTTGGAATAATATTAAAATATTATTCCCGAGGACTTAATCCCCTAGGATCAACATTTAGCCCCTCTTCCCACCTTCCAGCCCCTAATCCCTTGCCCACTCTGTGGAATCTTAGTCCCCCATCACTCATTCATCTTGGTTGATGCAGCCCTCCCAACCCATAGGTCGAAAAGTCCACACACACAGGATCGTTCTTCTTCCACTGACCCGAAGAGCTCGACTGACCCTTCTATTTCCCTTTCAGGAAATCTTCACCCACAAACAACCTTGAGAAATTCCCCCTTATACTTTTGGAGATCATACTTCACGATTCCGCGAATCCTGTGGTCAAGCGTCTTGTCTCTCAGACCATCGAAACCCGAATTTATGACACTTGGCCTTTTCCCTCTCTATTTCACCTTTCTCCTTATCATGATTTCAAGAGTTGCGATGTCATGCAACTCTTCCCCTCAACTCCCGAAATCCTGAAACCCCAATTACCTAAACTCTGATGCGCTCACGAAGTTGAATTTTCAACAACTCCTCATTCCATCGGGATTTCAAACTTCACAATTTCATGAATCCTGATGCAAAGATTTTGGGACTTCAACTCACAAAACCCCAAAATGGAAATCCACGGGTAAATCTGACGGCCCTTGTTGGCTTGAATCTACGGCTTTGCCTCTCCTGAGATTGAACCTTGAATTCACTCTACGTAATTCCCCTGCTCCTCCGTGAGATCTGACAACTCATGGGACTTCGCGAATTCTCCACGGAGAATTCTGACCGTCCATTTCTCTTCCTTCTCAAGGACTTCTGCAAATTTTCACCAAAGTGTTTTTCCATGGTACTTAACCGCCTGTGACACAAACTTGCGACTCTCAATGCTCCAATGCACAAACTTTCTGTGCTTCTCTTCGACAATTTCAAAGGCTTTATCCTTCCTCAGCTTTTTCCAACTTCGAGTCTTAAAGAAGACACCTGCACGCACTCCTTGTGGAAAACTCCTCAATTACTCCAAGGAATTGAAGTCCTTCGACTCTACGCACTCCCTACAGCAACAGTCTCTATACACTTCACTCATGTTACAAAACCTGAAACTCTACTTGGCCTGCGCACACCTTGCACGGCTCCTGTGCTCAACTTGCCCTTCTGTGAAAATGAGAACAATTGTTATCTCTCCTGAGATTTTAGAGATGAACTCTGACTTCTGTCAATGCACTCCTTGCGGACAAACTCCACTGCACTCCTTGCAGGAATTTTACTCACTCAGACAGAGAAACAATTGAAACTCATTTCTTACTCTTCCTCTCAGATTTCAAACATTCAACAAGAAATCATTCATACATAGCATAAAAGCAATTGCATGACAGAAAGAGTAAAGAATTCATGAGCATAACATTCAATAATGCATACACAGAGAATATTTGAACACCATAAATATGAATCAAAGCCTTTTTGTATTAATCCAGAACTTCTGTACATGGAATTCGTCTATACAACTCTCTGCTTCTTCTCTTCTATGCTCTCTTCTCTCAATTGACATAATCCATATTACAATACACAATGAGGGTGTCTATATCCCATTTCCCTCTTGCGCTCTAAAACTGTCTAATCTAGAATTAAATCCTATCTACCTTCATTAACTACTATAAATGCCTTCTATCTACTATGGACGAGAGCGGATCACTCAAGGTCCTTTTACATTATACAAGTGTGCCTCCACTTGATAACTTCATTAATGTTTCAAGACATTTTCAAAATTTGCGTTGGGTGCTTTTCCAGCTGTCTTTTATCTCTGCGCTGACTCACTTGAGATGCTCCTGCATCATACTCCCCCACTTGAAAATTTTCATGGAGTCCTGTCCATGAGCTCTCACATGGTTTGTCGATGCTCTTGAATCTCTGCTTCATTTTCCCAGCAAGCATATTCAACTGGATGGCCCTTCCACTTGACCACGTATTCAAAGTATTCCTTTCACCTAGTCCTCTTACCAACTCTTTTGTCCAGTATGCGCTCCATCTGTGGCTTTTCTGCAACTGGCATCTGTTTTCGCCACTGAACCTCTGGTTGTTCATTTCCTACTTCTACTTCCTCATCTTTATATGGGTACAAATCTAAGACATTGAATATCGGAGAAATTCTGATCCCATCGGGTAATTCAATCTTGTAAGCATTCACCACAAATTTCTTCAAGACCTTGCATGGTCCGATTTTCTTCATTTTCAGTTTATTATATGTTCCTCTCAGGAACCTTTCCTTTCTCAAAAGTGCAAGGATCAAATCACCAACTTCAAATTGAAGCTGTCTTTTGTGCTGATATGCTCTCCGCTTATATTCCTGGCTCAAACTCTGCAATCATTCCTTCACCTAGCTGTGAAGTTCCTTCATTGCCTCTGCGAAATCTTTTGCACTAGCCCTCCTAGTCACAGTCTATTATGAATCCCTCAACTCAAAAATTCCTCTTGGTTGCATGCCATAGACAATATTAAATGGAATCTGCCCCATGCTTCTATTAACTGTGTCATTATAAGAAAACTCTGCCTGTGGTAATATGTTGTCCCATTGGCTGTGGTGTTCTATCACCAAGCTCCTCAGCAAGTCTCCCAAACTTCTGTTCACCACTTCTGTCTGTCCATCCATCTGAGGATGATAAGACAAACTGAATGACAAGTTAGTTCCCAACTTCTTCCATAAGGTCCTCCAAAAGTGTCCTACGAACTTAGTGTCTCGATCCGAAACTATGCTCCTTGGTAAGCCGTGAAGTCAAATGACTTCTTTGAAAAACAGGTTCGCAATGTGAGTTGCGTCACTGGTTTTCTGACATGGAATTAAGTGTGCCATCTTGGAAAATCTATCCACCAACACAAAGATTGAGTCAAACCCTCTTTGTGTTCTTGGCAACCCCAATATGAAGTCCATGATGATTTCATCCCACGGCTTCTCAGGTATGGGCAATGGTTGATAAAATCTTGCATTCTGCCTCTTGCCTTTCGAATGATGGAAAATTCTACATCTGTCCACAAATATTTTAGCTTCTTCTCACATTCCTGGCCAAAAATATGACTCATTCAACTTTGCGAATGTCTTTTCATGACCAAAGTATCCGACCAATCCTCCACTGTGTTTCTCCTTCAGCAAATTCTCCCTCATGGAGCATTTTGGAATACAATGTTGATTACCTTTAAACAGTAACCCTTTCTGGATCATGTATTCTGCCCATTGGCTTCTATCCCTGAGAATTTGATTTTCAGCTGCTTCATACGCCTCCTTAAAATCTGGATCATCTCTGTACATGTCCCTGAGATCATCAAAACCCAATGTTTTTACTTTGAACTCCTGCAATAGCAAGCACTTCCTGCTCAAAGCATCAACAACTTTGTTAACAGTACCAGAAATATGTTTAATCACAAAAGTGAAATTTTGCATATATTCAACCCATTTAACATGTCTTTGATTCAACTTTTCCTGTTGAGTCACAAATTGCAATGCATGATTATCACTGTATAAGACAAACTCCTTCGGGATCAAGGAATGTCTCCATTTCTTCAATGCCTGAATAATAGCATAAAACTTCTTTTCATATGTGGAGTATTTCATCTTTGCTTCATTCAACTTCTCGCTGAAGTATGCTATAGGCATGTCTTCTTGGATCAAGACTGCCCCTATTGCAAATCCACTTGCATCGCATTTAACTTGAAATGTCTTCTGGAAATCAGGCAACACCAAAATCAGTTGTTCCGTGATTTTCCTCTTCAGCAAATTAAATTTTTTTTCGGCTTCCTCTGTCCATTGAAAAGACTTGTGTCTCTTCTTCACTGTGTCCATCATTGGTGCACTAATTCCACTAAAATTCCTGATGAACTTTCGATAGAAACAAGACAATCCGTGAAAACTTCGAAATTCAAAGATATTCTTCGGTGATGGCCAATTCTTGATTACCTCCACCTTATCTGGATCCATCCTCAGCTCATCTACAGAAATAACAAACCCCAAATAAATGAGCTCTGTCTTCATGAATGAGGACTTATTCATGTTTATCAACAACTTCTCCTGATGTAACCTCTTCATCACTGTAGCCAAATTTTTCAGATGTTCAGCTTCTGTTTTGCTGAAAATCCATATATCATCAAGATATACGATAACAATTTTTTCGATGAAATCCTTCAGGGATTCATTCATCAATCTCATGAAAGTACTTGGCGTGTTCGTTAAGAAAAATGACATAATAAGACATTCATACAACCCTTCATTGGTTTTTAATGTTGTCCTCCATTCGTCACCTTCTCTCATACGAATCTGGTGATATCCACTTTTCAAATCAATCTTCGAAAAAAATTTAGCCCCACACAAACAATCCATCAAATCATCCATCCTTGGCAATGGAAATATGTACCTAATAGTTATTTTTTTGATCTCCCTTGATTCAGTACACATCCTCCAGCCTCTGTCTTTCTTCAGACTGAGTACTGTCGGTACAACACACAGACTCAAGCTTTCTCTGACCAAACCTTTGTCCAACAAATCCTGGACTTGTCTTTTGACCTCTTCATTCTCCTACGGCGTCAATCTGTACACGGATTTGTTTGGTAAACTAGCTCCTGGTATGAGATCAATATGATGACTCACACTTCTGATCGATGGTAACGAACAAGGTAGTTCATCCACTACTATGTTAGCAAACTCTTCCAGCAGTTCTTGAACCTCTTCTGGTAAATCATCTACCCTTGTGTTGGTTAAGACAATCTTTGGCTTCTTGACCACAATGAATTGTGGTTCCTCCTTCTTCTTAACCTTTGTAAGAAGTTCCTTCCCACTCATGAGAAGTACAGTGTTTCTTACCTCAGGTTTTGCCTCTTTATCTTTGATTGGAAGAAACATGTGAGTTGTCCCATTCTTCTTTAGGGTGTATGTGTTCATCCTCCCATCATGAATCACATTCATGTCATATTGCCACGGTATACCCAGCAATAGATGAAAAACATCCATAGGAATAACATCACACCAGATCTTATCATTATATCCTCCTATCTTAAATTCAACTAAACACTATTTAGTGACATTTACCTGATGTCCTTTTTGCAACCATGAAACTCTGTATGGACTTGGATGTTCAATCATCTCCATCTCCAGCTTCTTTACCATCTCTGTTGAAACGATATTATCTTTGCTACCACTATCCACAATGACTTTGCATACCCTGTCTTTGGTTTTGCATGCAGTCCAAAAAAGTCTGTTTCTTTGGACTGAACTCTCCACCTCCTTCTCTAGTGTCAAAAGAGATTTTTGCATCATCAACGATCTTCCACCTTCAACATACTCTGCTTCAACATTCTACCTTTGAGCTTCAACAATGTGAGCCTCTCCACCTTCCTTCTTTTTATCTCGATATTCATAAGACTTGTGTCCAGCCTTTACGCATGTGAAGCATGTTATTACTCCACCTCTTCCTCTTCCTCTACCTCTGGTAGGAGGAAAAATATTATTATCAGCATAATCTCCTCTCGGGTCAGTATATTGCCCTCACTGTTCAACATATTTCCCTCAATGTGAGCTTCCACCTCTCTCAGTTCGAGTCTGAGGTTTCTTCCATTCTTCTTTAGGCTTCTAATTTCTATCTTGGACAACTGATTTGCCCCTGGCTTGAATTCTGCATCAGCCTCTTTGACCTTGCTTTCAGCTCAGCTTCTCTTCAGCTTTTCGATCCATTTGATAAGCATCTTCCACCATTCGTATGGTCACCATGCTCATCTCATCCTGAATGTTGTATCTCAGAACATTCATATACCTGGCAACTTTTTCATCATTACTTTCACGATGACCTGCTCTAATGTTCAGCCTGTAGAACTCCTCAGTGTACTCCTTCACTGTCATCAGCTTATGTCTCAAGTTTTGCATCCTTCGAAATAGAGTAATTTGATAATATCTGGGGATGAATTTCGCCTTCATCTTTGCGATCATCTTGTCCCAACTCTTGATCTTCTGCTTGCCTTGGCAGCGTCTGTCAGCTTGTAGCTCATCCCACCACAATGTTGCATGTCCCTTTAATCTCATGACAACATGTTTGACCTTCTTGTCCTCTTCGACATCTTCATAGTCAAAGTATGTGTCTAGAGCTCTAATCCAATCTAGAAGCTCCTCTACATCAAGATTTCCCTCATAAACTGAAATGTCCATCGTGGCTCTTGCACTCATTCTTGTAATAGCTCTAAGAAAGCATTCATTTGTTGCAGATTCTATTATGACTTCTTCTTCTCCACATCGAGCTTCATCTTTGTTTTCAGACTCATTGACATCTCCAACATCAACTGTGCACCTTTGTCTTAATTCCATGTCCACGAGTCTGGTGCGTATGTCATGTAGATCTCTTTCCACCTATGGATTCTACATCTGCCTGCCCCTTCCTCTGGACATCTCCCTTTCCTCTTATGGGTCGGGTGTTTGTCTATCCTTTATTCTCGGCGGCATGTTCAATTCTCCTTTTCCCTACTACAGAAAGAAAAGAAACCTTTCTGAGCTCTAATACCACACCTGACGCAGCCCTCCCAACCTGCAAGTTGTAAATTCCACGCACACAAGATCATTCTTCTTCCACTGGCCTGAAGAGCTCGACTGACCCTTCTATTTCCCTTTTGGGAAATCTGCACCCACAAAAAACCTTGAGAAATTCCCCCTTATACTTTGGGAGATCGGACTTCACGATTCCACGAATCCTATGGTCAAGCGTCTTGTCTCTCAGACCCCTGAAACCCAAATTTATGACACTTGGCCTTTTCTTTCTCTATTTCTCCTTTCTCCTTATCGCGATTTCGCAAGTTGTGATGTCATGCAACTTGTCCCCTCGAATCTCGAAATCACGAAACCTGAATTATCGAAACTTCGATGCGCTTGCGAGGTTGACTTTTCAAAAGCTCCTCATTCCATCGAGATTTCGGACTTCACAATTTCGCGAATCCTGATGCAAATATTTTGGGAATTCAACTCATGAAACCCTGAAATGGAAATCCACGGGTAAATCCAATGACCCTTGTTGGCTTGAATATACGGCTCTGCCTCTCCTGAGCTTGAACCTTGAAAACAGTCTTCGTAATTCCCCTGCTCCTCCGTGAGATATGACGGCTCGCGGGAATTCGTGAATTCTCCATGGAGAATTCCGACCGTCTGTTTCTCTTCCTTCTCAAGGACTTTTGCAAGTTTTCACCAAAGTGTTTTTCCATGGTACTTAACCTCCTGCGACACAAACTTGTGATTCCTTCTCAATGCTCCAATGCACAAACTTCCTATGCTTCTCTTCGACAATTTTGAAGGCTTTATCCTTCCTGATCTTTTTCCAACTCTGAGCCTTAAAGAAGACTCCTGCACACACTCCTTGCAGAAAACTCCTCAATTACTCCAAGGAATTGAAGTCCTTCGACTCTACACACTCCTTGCAGTAGTTGTCTCTCAACACTTCACTTAGGTTACAAAACCTGAAACTCTACTCAGCCTGCGCACACCTTGCACGGCTCCTGTGCTCAACTTGTACTTCTGTGAAAATGAGAACAATTGTTATCTCTCCTGAGCTTTCAGAGATGAACTCTGACTTCTATCAACACACTCCTTGTGGACAAACTTCACTGCACTCCTTGCAAGCATTTTACTCACTCAGACAGAGAAACAATTGAAACTCATTTCTTACGCTTCCTCTCAGATTTCAAACATTCAACAAGAAATCATTCATACATAGCATAAAAGCAACTGCATGACAGAAAGAGTAAAGCATTCATGAGCATAACATTCAATAATGAATACACAGAGAATATTTGAACACCATGAATCTGAATCAAAGCCTTTTTGTATTAATCCAAGACTTTTGTACATGGAATTCGTCTATATAGCTCTCTGCTTCTTCTCTTCTATGCTCTCTGCTCTCAATTAACATAATCCATATTACAATACACAATGAGGGTGTCTATATCCCATTTCCCTCTTGCGCTCTAAAACTGTCTAATCTAGAATTAAATTCTATCTACCTTCATTAACTACTATAAATGCCTTCTATCTACTATGGACGAGAGCAGATTGCTCAAGGTCCTTTTACATTATACAAGTGTGCCTCCACTTGATGACTTCATTAATGTTTCAAGACATTTTCAAAATTTGCGTTGGGTTCTTTTCCAGCTATCTTTTATCTCCGTGATGACTCGCTTGAGATGCTCCTGCATCAGTGGTCAGTCTACACGCAGTGGTGTTTATATTTTTATTAATGTTTTGCATGATTACATATACAAAAGCAGGATCTTGGCCTTCAACACTTAGGATCTCTAGCCTAAAAATCATATAATCCCACCAGCTTATATAAACTTGGCTCACCAACCTATAAAACATAATTACAATTCATTTCATAAACATGATTTACAATAGGGATCGGCCTTGGGGACATTACAATTAATATCAACTTGGTCTAATGTGTCTTTAGGTAAAAGTGTCTTTCTTTAGTATGCATTTGTAGTTAGGAAATCTGACAGTCACAATATGTTCCTGACATAGAGTGATCCAACGAGTCATATTCTTATCGATATTAATGACTACATTTATACATGGCTTAACACCTGATTGGTTCACGATCTCTATTTAAAGAGAATGGAGGGTGATTTTTCTACAATTGAATTTTAGAAAATCTGTTGTAAATCTCTCTGTAACATTTTTCTTTTGCGTTAATAAACTACTCCAAGTGGCCATGTTGGCTAGGGCTATGGATGTTTCCTCATAAGGGTTATACCACATAAAAACACCAGTGTGTTGATATTTGATCTGGTTGTGTGAATGTTTACTGAAAGTGTTCATCCTCTATTGGAATACCTATGTTTTCGAACGTGGTATCATAGCGCATTTGAAGACCAACTCCCATTGTAGATTGAGATATTGAATATGTGTTGTCGCGTCTCTAGTTTCTGCAATTTATTTACATTTATGGGATGAGAGGACTATTTCATTGCCTCAAGAGCACTCATTTGTGTTCGGAGCACTTTTTCATTTGACTCGATTTTTTTTTCCTATTATACAATTATTTCAGTCAGATCAGGAGGTATAAATCCCAAATAATCCCTTTTAAAACTTTTGTAGAGATAATATTTCAGTTTTATTTCATTTTTCTATTTTTTTTTAATTTTTGGGTTGCTACTATTTTCGATCTACATATGCTTTTTTCCCTGCACTTTGTGTGATCTCGACAAATCAGAAACATAACGGAAAGGGTTTTCTTATCTACATATTCTCTTTTCTATGTGCTCTATGCGATCTCAATAAATAAAAAATAGAGAGAAAATTTGTATTTTCCAGTTAAGCTAATTGAGATCTAACCCTTGTTTTCATAGAGAAGAATATTATTTGTGTGTGTGAAAAGAGTGTTTTATGCGCACACTCTCCAAGGCCATATTCCACCACCACCACCACAACAACAACAAAAACACCCCCAATCCTCCTTCTTTAGAATTTAATGTGTTTTTCACTATCTCACTTGGTTAAAAGCTAGTTTACTTTGTAAGAGGTCTTGAGTTCAACTCTTTTTTTGTCACTTTTTTTGAAAACGTTCATGCATTCATTGTAAAGTGAATTTAACTTAAGTTATAAAAGTGAATCAGTACTAAATAACTTTAATATCTTATTTACAAAGTAACTTCATTGTAAAACAAATTCTCTCTTATTCTATAAAAGTGAGTGACATCATAAGTAACTTATTAAAAAGTGACCTTATAGGCACATTTAGGAGGAGCATCACCACATGGACTATCTTCTACTTTCCACATCTCTCTTTGGTTATCGTTTATTCCTTATTTCAAAAGGGAATAGATTTCACATATGAAGTCCATTTTCAGTGCCATTTTTTTAAACAATGTATTTTTTTGAGATCTTCCCATCCAAACCATTAGTTTCATTTTTTTCTGCATATTTTAATATGGCATCTCCCAATGATCGTTTTCTTACTAGTTCCAACTACTTCTCATGGAAATCGCATATGGAGAATGTATTAAGAATTAAAGAAGTGTACCATATTACCCCGAGGAAAGAACTAGAACCCACTAATTATGAAAATAAAGTCAAATGAGCCAATAATAATGATGAAGCCCATGGACACATTGGAATGTCCATCTCTCCTAATTTAAGGTTTCACCTTCAAGTAATTGATTCATATTATGCATGTTAAGCCCTAATATTGGCTCATTACCCATTAATTGGGGCATATTATATTAGTAATGTTATTTTATTTATGTCAGCTTTAGGCCATTAGTTGTAATTATACCTCCTAGTCTCCTATATATACCAAGGAGACATTTTCATTTTGAATCATCTTGTACTTGAACATTTAAGTGGGGTAAAAGGAGGTTGCCCCCTTGAAGAGGCTTATTATTTGAAATTGTCTCTTTTTCAAGGCGTTGAGTACTTTTCCTGAGTTTTTTCTATGCTATATTGATGTTTGGTTCTTAACATATGGTATCAAAGCTCAAGGTCTTGGGGTTTCACTGCTACATCTGAGACACCGTGGAATTTTCACTATAACGTTTTTTCTACAACGTTTCAGAAGGAACGTCTTGGAGGATATTTAGTATACTGATCAAGGTACGTTGGGTTCAAAATTCATCTCTTGAGGCCTTATACTTTCTGATATACAACCTATACAAGATAGGGTTCTGGAATCATCCTCAAATGAGTCATTGCGTAATTTTCGCTATAAATTTTTTTATATAATGTTTCAAACCTTGAAATCTAGAGGCCATTTACATATATTAGTAAGGTATCTGTGGTAAAAATTTCAGCTTATGATTCATCTTAAATTTGTAGATACACCTTGTGTAAGATAGGGTATCTGACTAGTCCTATTGACTAGTCTCAAGAAGGTGTTCCAGGTAAAACAATCATAACTTCTTGCTAGAGTATCCAAATTGAGTGGGACTAATTTCATTGGATCATGGACAGTCTGTAGTATTTTGGGTGTGAGTTTCATAATTTGATATTAATTATTTTGTGTGGGGCATGCTATACAATTGAGATCTCCTGGAAAGGCCAAAAATCGACCAGTTGTGAGGAAGTTACCTTAAATTCCATATGGCACATCCAATTTTAATCAGACCTATGGCATTGCAGAGAAGAAATATCAGATAACTACCTAAAAGAAAGTTTCATACCTAGAAGGGTTGAAACTTGGGAGATAGAAAAGAATAAATATTGTCTAGAAGAACCGCCTCAAAATCAAGATTCAAAAGTGATACTTGGCCAACATGCCACCAAAAAAGGGACCTTCTACACCAAATAAGCCTCCAAAAAATCCTAATTGGACTCTTGATGAAGGTGAAGAAATGTGTAGGGACATAAATGAACTACAAAAGAAGATGGATTCAATGGAAGCTAACTTGGATACTAAGATGGATTCAATGGAAGCTAAGTTGATGGATTCAATAGAAGCTAAGTTGGATACTAAGATGGATGGCTTAAAAGGGGATATTATGGAAGTATTGAAAAATTTTGTAACAGAGAAGACACCTGAAAGTGAAAATTCATCCCGTGAAATTCATGATGAGGACACAACGAAGGTGAATCAAGAATGGAGAAACTCCAACTTTGGTTTGAAGACCAACCATGCTCCTAAGATTGATATGAGGAATTTTGATGGCAAGGACCCAATCACATGGATACTTTAGATGGAGCAATTCGTTGATCTCCATAATGTGCCACATACACAAAAGGTATGACTTGCTTCTTTATATTTTGAACCTAATCAATTTGTTTGGTATCGATGGATTTGTTCTCACAAATTACTCGTCACTTGGACAATTTTCATGGAAGAAATGATAGCACACTATGAGGATTCAAGGAGCAATACCTTCTTTAGCCAATTGATAAATCTCAAGAAAAAGGGTTTAGTTACCGAGCACATTGAGAACTTCCAAAGATTTAATATAAAGTTAATCGATATTCCAGATGAACACTTGATTGATGTATTCATAGGAACATTAAAGGATAACATTCAACATGAGGTTCTCCTTTGGGAACCCAAATCATTGGAGAATGCATTTAAGGTGGCAAGAAATGTTGAAAGTAAAACTATGGCTATGGATACTAGAAGGACCTATCCTAACATCTATAGAGAGAACAATGCTCCTTCTCCTAAAACACCTCAACCTACAAGGTTGACACCTTAACAATTGGAGGAAAGAAAAGCAAAAGGTTTATGCTTTGATTGTGACATCAAGTAAAGTAAGGGACATAAGTGTGGTGAGAAGAAATTATTCTACATAGATTGTGAAGAGGAAGAAGAACAAGGATAGGAACCATCTCAAGATGAAAACGTAGAAGAAATTTCATCTGAAGAGTTGACTCCCATGATATCGTGTAATGCATTGGCTGGAATTAGCACTCCTCAAACCCTGAAGATCGAAGGATACATCAAAAAGGAAAAGGTAATAGTCCAAATTGATTCTGGTAGTACTCATAGTTTCATTCACTATAAATTTGCCAAAGATCTCAATTGCTTTGTATATCCAGTGCCAGAGTTTCAAGTAATGATTGCAGATGGAGGAACTATCAATTGCTCAGGAAAATGCAATAAGCTCAATATTGATATGGGGGAATATGTAATGAATAGTCCAATGATTGCTATACCCATGGGTGGTGTAGATGTTGTACTAGGAATCCAATGGTTACAATCATTAGGAACAGTGGCTTTTAATTTTCAAGAACTTTTCATGAAATTTTCATTAAAAGGAAAAAAAATTGAGATAAGAGGTATCACAGGGAAGCCTGGTAAGGTGATAAGCGCTAACAACATGACAGAATTATTTAAAAAGGGGCATCAGGGCATTATTGCACAACTATGCTCACTAGATGTTCAAACATCTAAGCCATCTATTCCTCAAGATCTCCAAAGGATCATTGATAAGCATTCCAAAGTATTTGAAGATATTCCCAAAGGTCTCCCAC
>ML792744.1:350778-394461 GCA_009831015.1 Picea engelmannii
CACTCTCAGACTTTGGGGGGCATTTTGTTATCCACATTTTTGGTTATCAAGATGATATTATGATTATGTCATGATGATGGAAGATCAAACTCTTCATTAAGAACTTTTTCCTGAAGAAGGTTACACTTGTCATTTTCTCAAAATCACATTTTTGGAAATAGTTCACAGGCTGCATATATACTTGCCTGCGAAAATCCTTCATTCCCGCAGGTTGCATTCAACTTGACTGCGGACTTTCCACACTGTGTCAATGGTTAGGGTGCGGACATGTTTCTAAAGGAAGAAAATGAATAAGTTCTCGATCCTTCTAGAAGGAATCTTCTAGAAGGTTGAGTTTGAGTTCGAATGGTTGGTAAAATACTGACTTTCCAGATATCTTGGGATTATTCCCTATCCAAGTAACTAATCAATCTTCTCCTATATATTTAGGAGATTACTTATGGAAAGGGTTAAGCACAAGAAGAACAAGAAGCAAGCTAGCTAGAGATTGATTGGAGAACTTGTGCAAGACTGTATGGAGGATTGAAGCTACAGTAGCAAGAGACAACAAGTGATCATATGTGGTTGAACTTCTTCATGCATGAGCAAGTGTGTGTGTCAGAGCTAGGAGCCATCGAAAGGAGATCTACGACATCAAGGCTTAGGTTGTACATTTCTCTTTCAGTTAATGCGATACATGAATATGTCCCTTTCCCATAATGATGATGTCATCTTATTACATGATTCCTTGATCACATGTATAGACTAGGTATTGAATATATTAATGCCTTTGCTGTGATTGGTTTGTGTTGTTGTGATTGGAACGACACAAGAGCATCGGAGCAGAGCAAGGAACAACAGAGATTAAAGGAGAGAGTTCATAAGGTATGTCCATCATCCATTTCTCTTAGTTCATTCAATATCTAGATCTAGGGAAAGAGTAGTATTCTGTTACGGTTTGTTCCAGATCTAGGTGGATCTGGGGAGATTGGTCTGTGTCCGCACTCATGAATTTATCCATAAACAAAAACACCCCATGAAATTCATTGGAAAGTAGCTAAAAGGATACTTCGGTATGTCTGGGCTACAATTGAGTTCATAATACATTAGAACTCAAGGGGGACTCCTTTATTCGTTGGTTTCACCTATTAAGATTGGGCCAGTGACCCTGATCATCAAAATTATACTACAATTTATGTTTTGAGCCTTGGTTCAGGCCCTGTCACTTGGGCCTATAAGAAACAAAAATATATTTATCTTTCTTTGTCAGAAGTAGAGTACCTAGCAATAGTTAATGCAAGTTAGGAAGCCTTGTGTATTCAACGGATCCTTTTTGAGTTTGTATTCCAACAATAACATTTGACCATTGTTTGGTGTGACAATTAGAGTTCCATCAAGCTCACCAAATATATATTTCAACATCAACACATTAAATACATCGAGATACACATGAACTTCATTATAAATCTTATTCATGATCGAGTTTTTGATGTTCTATTCTTCCCTACAAAAGATCAAGTTGCAGACATTTTCACAAAGTCTCTTACAGAAGTGGATTTTTCCAAACTTCGATCTATGTTAGGAGTTCAAGAAGTTGTCATTAAGAAAATATAGTCTCTAATGCCTCCTTCCATCTCCTATTCTGTCTCCTTTGTATTTAGACACTTAGGAGCTTATTAATACCAACTCTGCCTAATGTGTTGTTAGGTAGAAGTGTGTTTCTTAGTGTGTCTTGTTAGTATGCATTAGTATACATTTGTAGTTACTAAATATGATGGTCATGACATGTTCCCAACATAGAGTGATATCAAGACTCATATTCTCCTTGATCTTAATGGCTACATTGACTAGTGACTTGACATCCAATTGGTCCATGATATCTATTTAAAGATCATGTGGGGTCATTTGTCAATGATTAATTGTGAGAAAATATATTTTAAATATCTATGCAATATTTATCTTTTGCATTAATAAATTGCTCCAAGTGGCCATTTTGGCTGGGGCCGTGGGTGTTTCCCTGTTGGGGTTTTACCATGTAAAAACATTTATGTTATTATCTTTGATCTGGTTGTGTGAGTGGTTATTGAAGGTTTTCGTCCTCTATTGGAATACATGTTTTATTAAACACTATTTTGGATATGAAATATGACTTCCTATCAGAGTGAGAGCTCTAATACCGTGTTGAATTTATAATCATGGCACCTAGGTATATTATTTACTAGTAATTTCCTTGATGTAAATAAAATTAACATATCACAAAAAAAAATACACTTTCCAGAATAATCAACTGAAATAAATAGTGGAAGTAATATAAAAAAAACAAATCTCATACACAATACACAATGATACTCTTCCCTCCAAGTCATCTTATCTTTAGAATAATGTCAAATCTTACAAGGTCTCCCAAACCCGGGAAAATGGCCCATGGAGAAATACATAAAACTATAGACATGACCTGGAACCTTAACAACTCTTATTTGGATTTACGACCCTATACATTCACTTTCATACTTATATGTGTTTGTCCTCACTACAACCCACATACATTCATGAATCCCTATAAATTAACCCACGTACATACACACATGTCCTCATTGTGAAGTTTGTATAACTCTGTACTATTGCTTAGCTCTGAAATCTGCCATATCTTCTTGTAAATGCCTATGCTATTTTTTCTTCTTGACCTATACTAATATCTAGATGAGAGCCCTTCTACACCTATCAAATATCTCCTTGAATCACAATCCTTCATGATCCAACCCTTTCAAAAATGTCCTTATTTTCTCTCTCTTTTGTATCAAAACACAATGTCTCTCACAAGTGTCTCCTTCTTCGCCATCACAATGATTTTCTAATATTGTTTTATAACTTAACCCTAATATCCAAAGTGATTGATGGTTGAGATTAAATATCACCTCACTTTAGATCAATGACTAATATTTAATTCACTAATGCTAATAACTTTAGAATTTCATTAAATAAACTCAACTAATTAATAAAAGAACTTTACTTTACTAATTCCCTTAATTAAAGTAAATTAACAAGGTAGAATATATGGATGCATTCCATGGAAATAGTTTGTGAAATCCCTTTCTCATCTCTTTGAAAATTATACTAATTTGATGATGTTAAGAAAACATTTTGTAAAATAGTTATTTTGGAAGAATATTCTTATGTTTTTTAGAACTTAATGATCAAAACAATAAAATTTGACTAATCAATCTTCTAAGTAATGTATTATTAGTGTTCTTAAGGAAATAAAATCTCACATTTAGATGAATCACCCTAATACTTGGTCAAATGCCTCTTTGTTATCTTGTTTGGTGTAAGTTGCAACATATTCCTAATCCAAATGCTCAAACAATGTTCTATGACCATGCCAAAACATTTTTCCTCCTCAACATCCTTATCCACCTATCAAACTCCATAAGTTGACATGGGTAGAAATAGTGCGACATTGATTGATCCGGGCGCATCTCCACACATGGAAGGGACTTTACTTTGTTCACCAAGTTGATTTGAATTTGGCGACAAAGTGGTGAAAGTGATGAATTTATGCTTTTATGAGTTTTATTTTCTCATGCATTTTATTAATGCTTTGTGATAAAAAGGTCTCATGCATTCTTATGATTTTATTAGATGCTCATGCATTTAATTATGCTTTATGAGATTTTTTAAAAAATCATACATTATTATTCACTTTTGATGTAAAATGATTAATAGTTGTGAGGGAAATCAGACTCACACATTTATCATTAAATTATAATTTTGGAAATTGGTTTTTATGTGAGAAACCACCTCATGCCAAATTGTCATTATTTTTAATTATAGGTTGAGATAATAAAGGGAATGGATGAAGAGTCTTGGGTGGTTTTGAGACTTTTCCCATTATGTGATTGCATATAGTTTGAGATCCTACATTCATGGATCTTGTTTTTCCTCTTTTGTAATTAGATCTTATTATTGTGGATCTAGGAATTAATTCTCTTTGTTAAGAGAGAGTGAGGAAAAAATATATAATGCCTTATGTGAGCACTATGTGGGAAGGAGAGTAGTGAGGAATTAATGAGTGGATTTAGAGAGCCATAGTGCTACTACTCCTAAGCATTGAGAGACTTATTCATGTAAGGAATTATCCTTCTTGAAGTATGGACATATATGAGTGTGAGTAGTCTTCTTGAATCCTCATTGAAGAAGAAGGCATCAATTATGTAATCACTTATGAGAAGGCCCCAACATCTTTTGAAGAAGGAATGAAAATGATCCTTATTCCAATTGAATCGGGTCCGGGGACGTAGTCCAGGAGGGGCGAAATCCGTTACCAACATCGATTGTCTCTCTCTTGTCTTTTCATATGCTTATTCCATTTTGAGTTCACGGGTGTTATGCATTATTGTTTAAACACATGGTTAATAATAGACTCATATGCCCTTTAATGATTATGCAAATAATTCATCAAAAAATGATTCTCGATTGAACACTTGTGTAGAATAAGTACTCACCCATTTTCATATCATGTGGTATCAGATCTAGGATGAATGCTTTGCAGGATGGGAAAAGGAGTGAAGCGAGAAGAAATACTTCAAGAATTAGAAGAGATAAATCACAACATTCAAGATAAAATATTAGAGTTGAGGAGACTTTTGCAGGTTGCAGAAGAAGAGAAGAAAGAGATTCAAGAGATATCTCGGCTTCATGGAGGAGTCCTCAATGAAATTATTGAAGAATTGCAGCTCGAATTGAAAACCAAGGATGATCTCTTGGCTAATTTGCAGCATGGTGAACGAAGGGAGGAAAAAGATCCTTCTACCATGGATGCACAAACTCAAACCAAGGTATATGATGTTTTTTCATGTTCAATTTATTCTCAATATGAAACTAACATGGGAATGAAGCTCCTCACAAAGATGGGATACAAAGGAGGTGGACTTGGCATTCATGGCCAAGGAATCACTCATCCATTAGAGGTGGTACAAAGACCATGATCTTCAGGTTTGGGATACAATCAAGATGATATTGGAGAGTTCTCAAAGTCTGATGAAGCAAGAGCCACTTCAAAAACCATTTCTACATCATTGGATTCCAATAGAGGAGTCAAATCATCGATTCCTAGTCCTCATTATATCTACAATGAGGATAAGTCTAGAGCGTATAAGGGTCATGTTCAGTCAAATTATTTCTTTGATCTTAAGAATCATGATACTTGCAATATGCATTCTTGCACTCAATCTTCTAACCATGATGTAGACAAAAATCACAAGAAAAAATCTTGGGTAAAGAAGACGAGCACGTCCACTGGAAGTGCGACAGAGAAAAAGGAAACTCTTTCATGTCCTTGTGACAAGGAGATTCTATTGAATGGAAAACAAAGGAATTTTTAAATTTATTACAACATTATTCACCATTGGGAGAAGAAATGTTGGAAGCTACACACATAGTTACGTTGTAATTCGAGGAAGAAACTTGCTCCAACACTCACTGAGAAAGAGGCTGCGAAAGAGATTATTATCAATGTTCCTACACAAGTCCCTGAAGAAACTCAATTGTGGGAAGAGGGAACCTTTGATTGGTTCGGTAAGAAATGGTTGGAATTTTTGCAAAATTGAAATCCTTCTTTCAACATGTTTCAAAATGAAATTATGAATTCATCCATGTTGAGCTCTTCAAGGGAGCTTGTACTTGTAAATATTTGTGGAGGCTATGTATAATGTCCAAATGAAACAATATTTCCACTGTAAAGAAGTCTCGTTTGGGTTGATTCAATCCATATATCAACATATTAAAGTGGAACTACACTTACCTTATGAATCTGATTGATGCTTGATATTGACTATAGTGAATACCTGCCAAGATAGAAGGTAATAATCAGTAATAACGCTCTTTGAGCCTACACAAGATTAGTATCTCTGATAAATGGTCTATGCACAAAAGAATTGATAGGAATCCATCATTCGATTCTATACAATAGAGAATATCCATGGACAAATCACCAGTGACCATCGTGTTGATCTAGAGCAAAGGACACTGGAATGCTCAGCACTGACTATGTTTGGATAGCCACGGATTGGCTATCATCAGTGCTATATTTTGGTCTACTTGAAGTATACGAAATGAAATCACTTCAAATTTTAATCATCATGCATCCACATACTCCAAATTCAGGACAACATCGTGTGTTGAGACCATGAAGTTGGATGTTCAAAAGATAAGCAGTAGCGTTGAAGGTGTCAGGAGACATGGAAACGTTTTACAGAACTGTGCTAGAATTGGAGAATCTTCCACAAAGTATGAGTCTCTTTAGGCCAGGTTGAAAACACTATCATCATGCAACTCAAGCCAAAAGTTTGTCTGCAAGTATCCTGTATGGGATTAAAAATGAGCTGGAAATTTTCGATCAAGCCAGGGGAAATGTTTTCCACACTTTTGGTGCAGGTCACGTGGATCTCCAGTGAGCTATGAATCCTAGGCTCATTTTCAATCCAGGCATCGATGACGATGCCAAATTTTTATGCATCCTTTTCCATTTTACAACCCTGTAGTTGTTCTGTGTTGGTACATGTCTTCTAATCGGTATAATCAGTTTCCAAGGAACACACGAGAGAGTGCATTTTAGTGCACATTGGCCAGACTGTTTTTTAGGTTGGAAATGCCTGTTGGAGATTTACTACCTTGTTCATTGTGGAGATGCATATTGTGTCTGGTTTTTAAAGGAACCTATGCCATTGTGATTCAAAATATTTTGAAGGAGTGAGGAATTGCAGGCCGAGACAATGTTGACTGCCATATTAGAGATTACGAATTAAAAATAAATAAAAATCGTTGCAACAAATCCATAGGAAATCCCAAGAAAAGAGGGATACCTTCATTGGAGGAGGATTTGGAGGGATATATATCCCTATCCTTCTGCATAAGCTAACAAATAAAATTGGGGTGAGAGAACATGAAAATTAGATGGTCCACACTTGTTCCTTTGTGTACAACCACAAATTCTACAGATGTGATCACGTCAGGTATGGAAATTCTGGTAATCACATTGCATTATGGTAATGTACTATAGTAGGAAGTTCCATTGTTCGTCAAGATTTGGGATCTAATATGACCTTAGGAAGTTGTTCTTGCTACATAGAGTTGTGTCCTCCTCTATTTTGTTACTCTTCCAAACACATGGAGAGTTTGTGTTTCCTCCTAGATTGTGAAATTATGTCAATGTCATGTTGTGTGAGTCTGATCATATTTCATGCTATTGTCTAAGGGAATTTTCACCCAACCTAAGTCAAAATTTCTGCAGTTTGTCTCTTGACCTCATGCCCGACATCCCAAAATTCCAATCAAGTCCTTGTTTGAAATCAATGAAGTTCTTTGCATGATCATCAAGATCCTATTTTGTTTTCCTGACGAGTCATCGAAGACCTCTGGGTATTGAAGCCATACACTCACATTTCACTCCTAGCCGAGTTTTGAAGATCTTGAAGTTGTTTATCGAGCTATGAAGACCTCATCTCCAGCCATCAGGCGGTATTGGCTTCTTGAAGATGGATAGTATACTTGTATATCTCTTATTTTGAGATGTAGATCCATTGTGTATTGCTCATGGCTACACTTTATATAGTTATATGACATGGATATGCAGTGTATTTGATTGGCATCCATGATTTATTTTATCCCGATCATGGGTATGCCCGCCTCAAAGAGACAATTTTTATTTTTGCAGATGGCACCTTGCGAACTTTGGTCCCGAGCTCACTCATTTAGTACATTGGTGAAGATTTTGTAATGTATTTCAGTCATCAGATTCTCTTGTGACCTCACACATTAGGGGGCATTTGTTATAACCCTAAATTTCTCTGCATATGCATACTGTGCCTTTGACCCTCTTGCATTGTTTTCCAAGCCATCACTGAGTCGCTCTTCTAAAAAACCCATTTTTTGAAGATGTATGCGCTCCACACCACTACTTCCCACATACATATGCTTGTTGAACCACTACAACCCACGTACATATGCATTATGCACCACTAAATCCTGCGTATTCTTGCAAAATTTGTAAAAAATAAAAAGTTGCAAGGAATTCGTTGAGATTACGAGATATTGGGTAGTTTCCCAACTGATCCACCGCTTATAGCCCGCCACCCAACCAAATAACCATACTTTAGTCATATAAAAGAAGGTTTTGGGGTCTCATTCCACATCTAGACATAATAACAGTGAAACTTTGTCTGTTTCACATCCCCTCCTTGACCAAATTAATTGCAGCCCTTTTGTGCGAATTTCCTCAGAATTCCCCAATTTGCCCTTCTTCCTCCATCAGAACCCATTCACTTCCCAAGAATAGATCTGAAGGTTGAGAGGAGAAGCCATACAAATGTGCACTTGGAGCTTGTTGAAGAGGATCCTAAACCAGGTTCATGGAGTAGTAGCCGACTTTGGTTGTAAAAGGTATAATCATTGAGTTATCAATAAAAGAAGTACTTTTCATGTCCCAAATCATGGTGTATTGAATGTTTTTAATGGTTTATATTTTTATATTCTAACGTCTAACCCTAATTTGTATATAAATTGTCTGCTTGTAATTTTCCGTTTTTCTATCTTTGAATGAAGGCCAGACTTGGGAGGAGGCGTGCAGTCAGTGAAGCTTTCAAGCGCGAGAGGATCATCACCGGACGTAGAGTAGAGGTATAGTTACTCGATCCATCTCATCTTTTATTTTCTTGTATGAATATTGGGTATGTTTGGGGTAGCTAGAGAAGTAGTTTAATTTTAGACAGTTGTTGATCTGCCTACATTGTAAACCCTGGTGTAGCCTTAGGGGTTTTTTTCCTGCTAGCACCATCTTCAAGTATTTAGGGGAATAAACTAATTATGGTTTTTCCATGGATTCCCATGACCTGTTAGGGATAATTTTGACATCAGATACAAGATCTAACATCACATCATTGATGTCATCACCATCCATATATGCATCTAGTCTAAAAAAAATACCATCTCCCCCTTTTTCTCCTTATGCTATGTGGTCACCTTATAGGAATATAAGTGGAAATATATTAGCCTCATTCTCCCTGACCTTTGTGATAGTTCTAATGGAATTTTGAAACCTCCTATTCAACTTCTAATTATCCAAAATATCATAAAATAACTGAAACTAGATATCAACAACCTTTATGTAATTACCTTGGTTATTTTCATCTGGAATCATTCTGCAACTCTTGGATAGTTTTCCTTCCACAAGTTTAGGCAAAGAGAGTACCTTGAAATTTTATCTAATCATCAATCTATAGTACTAGAGACTTCAGGTATGATAGCTAATCAACAATTTAGTGTTTTGATAGATCCAGGAGCTACTGAAAGTTTTATATCTAGTATTTTTCTTAAAATAATTAAGGTGAAGGTAGTTGAATAAGATGAGTTTCGATATGTGGAAATGACATCCGAGTTTGTGGATGTTTTTCCTAAAGAGCTACAAGGTTTACTACTAGAAAGATAATTGGAATTTACCATAAATTTAAAACTTGAAACATAATTGATTGCAAGGACGCCATACTGGATGTCGACACTAGAATTGCAAGAGTTAAAGATGCAATTGAATGGGTTGTTGGATTTGGGACTTATACATCCAAGCGTATCACTGTGGGGTGCGCTAGTTATTTTTGAAAGAAATAATTTTGGATCATGGAGGATTTTCATTGACTATTGTCTATTAAACAAAGCCACAATCAAGAACCAATACCTGTTACCAAGAATTTATTACTTATTTGATCAAATGAAGGGAGCGGCAATTTTTCAAATATTGACTTGAGATCAAGATATCATCAGTTACGAGTGAAGGAATAAGGTATCCCTAAGACCACATTTAAGACAATATTCAGAGACTATGAGTTTATTGTTTTACCATTTGGATTGACGAATGCCCTGAGCGTATTCATGAGTTTAATGAATGGGGTATTCCAAGAATATTTGTACAAGTTTGTACAAGTATTTATTGAAGAAATACTAATTTACTCTCAAAAAAAGGAAGATTACGATGAACACTTGATATTAGTTCTACAATGTTTAAGAGAAAACAAGTTGTATGGGAAATAGTCAAAGTGTTCTTTTTACCAGCCGAAGATCCGTTATTTGGGACATATCATTTCTGGAGAAGGTATCATTTTGCATCCGGATAAGGTTTAGGCTATTATGGAATGTCTAGCACTGATGAACATACAAGAAGTACGTATTTTTATGGGATTAGCAGGTTACTATCGACGTTTCATTGAAGGATTCTCAAATATAGAAAATCTAATCACAGAATTGCAAAAAAAGAATAAGAAATTTGTAGGGTGAGAGAAATGTGCGGAATCACTTCATAAGCTTAAGGATTTATTAATGAAAACACCAATACTGAAAGTTCCTGATATGGACAAAGAATTCTTAGTATGCACTAAAGCATCCAAGGAAGGTTTAGGTGGAGTATTGATGCAAGACGAACGAGTGATCACATACATTTCAAGAAAACTAAGAAGGGATGAAGAGAATTATCCAACACACAATTTGGATTTATTAGCAATTTTTTATGCCTTACGAGTTTGGAGACATTATCTTATTGGACGAAAATTAAAACTGAAAAGTGATCTGAGTGGATTGCAACACATTTTTACTCAGAGTGACTTGCATGTGCAACAAAAGAGTTGGTCGGAACTACTAAGTGAGTATTATTTTGAGATCACTTACATTAAAGGAACAATTAATAGAGTATGATATGTGTTGAGTGAGAGACCACACATATTCTCAGTAATACCTCTTAAGATGAATCTTTGAGAAAATATTTTAGCATTGTAGATCGACGATGATTGGTAAAGGGAGGTTTAGGAAAATATCATACAAGATACCATGATAGTACCAAGGTATGAGGTTATTCATTGGACAACAACGAACTACTAATATATAATGGAATAATTTATGTACCACCAAAAGATGAATTAAGAAATTTGATTTTAAACAAAGCTCATCAAGTTGTGTACATGGCTCATTCTGAAATCATGAAGATGAAGGAAAACCTTAAACCTTTATTCTTTTGGAAGGGAATGAAGATCGATATATTTAATTAATTGGTGAGATGTTTATAATGTCAGCAAGTGAATGATGAACAAAGACATCTAGCAGGATTGTTACAACCACATGCGATTCTTGAATTGAAATGGGAAGTCATTTCGATGGATTTTGTTATTGCATTGCCACTAACAACAAGGAGACATGATTCTATTTTTGTGTTCATTGACACTTTGATGAAAAATACACACTTTATTCTAGTCCATACAACGTATCAGGCACCGAAAATAGCTAGATGTTTTGTTACCGAGATTGTGAGATTGCATGGAGTACCAAGAAAGATAATATCTGATCAAGAATCGGTATTCACAAGACGATTTTGGACTAGTTTCCAAGAGGATTTGGGAACAAAATTGAATTTTAGTACAAAATATCACATGGAAATAGATGGACAAACTGAAAGAATGAATCAAATTCTTGAGGATATGTTGTGAATGTATGTGATGGATCGAAAGAAATGATGGGAAGAATTTTTATCATTGGTATAATTTGCATACAACAACAATTATCAAAGTTCGATAAAGATGCAACCTTTTGAGTTTCTTTATGGACAACCATGTCAAACAACTTTGAGTTGGGATCGGAACCTGAATAACCAAATATGATCTTAGAATTTTGTAAACCTTCAACATTCCTCAATTTGTAGGGATCATCATGGGACACCGACGTTACAACTAGGGATGATCATTCGGTGTCTTTTATACTGCAACCTACAATGACTACATTTTGTTTATTGGGGAAAGGTGGACATTCTTTAGATCAATTAGACTTGTGTTGGACATATCAAATCTAGACACTAAAAGAGAACATGAAAGACAAAAATCAAATAAAGAATAGAAAACAAAGGGTGGTTTGGCAAGGAAATCTAAACTAGAGAAGACTCAAATATTATTCCCTATTGGAGTCACCAATTTTGTTATTGGAGAAATATCACCACTTTGATAAGCAGACCCCCCTAGGACCTACCTATTTATCTTAGACAAACAATGGGGCTAGACTTCTATGGATTTCCTAGAATCAAGCAAATGGATTCATAGTCAAACCCAATGAGCGGTAGAGATAGCATACCTTTCACTATAGGTTGTCCTTCATATATGTCGATTGATGTAGATATGAAATTGTAACTCCAATCTCCACAATCTGCTTCTTGCTCACAAAAGAAAAACAATTCATTTCTACCTCTCTACTTGACATTAAAATCCTAGATATAACTTGAATATCACCTTATTTATAGCGAAGTAAACCAAATCTATCTTATGAAATTTAATAACACAATAATGATAGGGGAAAACACATGATCTATTTATTAATATGTAGGAATTACATCAAATACATACCTTAGTAATGATGCATCATCCTTGGCTCCTTGCTCCTTGCTTCTCCTCAACTTCTTGATCAAACTAGGCAATCTGATGTTCTGAATAGGAAAATCACCTCTCCAATTGAACAACATAACTCTACAAATGATTTGTTCTCTCTTAATAAACATTTTTCATTTCGTATATATCTCCTTGGAAGGGGATCAGGAGAGGTTCTATGTCTTCTAAAACCCAATAGAAACTTGAATGCTATAATTTCCTAGGTTCATTCCATGAAGATACAACTCACCCATTACATAGATCTTATTAACTCATTCAATCTAGATGTTTACATAGATCATATATTTTTGCACTACAGATGACATGTGACTATCATCACTTGTTGTCTCTTATAGGCCACTTGACGACCCTAATAAAATTCCCAAATCTCAAGAAATAAATTCTCTTTGACTTTCATCTTTTGTTGGATTTCCTTCCAACCTATAGTGTAGAAATTAAGGCTGTAATATTACAAGGAAATTCCAAGGGTTACAGGTGGTGTCTTATATGTATTTCATTTATTTATTCTCTTATAGTATACATCTTGAGTATGATGTGCATCTCCTTAGCTACATCCTTTCTTTCGTATTCATACTCATATCATACTTTCTTTCATAATGAGGGTGAGAGTAAGGGGGGAGGAGAAAGAGGAGTCGGGGGGAGAGAGAGGGGGAGGGAGGGGGTAGAGAGATTAAGGGAGGTATAACAAGGGGAAAAGAGAAATAAGGGGGAATAGAGAGAGAGGGAGGGAGGGGGTATAGAGATAGAGGGAGGTATAACAAGGGGAAAAGAGAAAGAAGGGGGAATAGAGAGAGGGAGAGAGAAATAGGGGAAGAGAGAAAAAGATGATCAGAGAGAGAGAGTGTGAAAGTGAGAATGACAATGAGGAGAGAGAGAGGGGGGGGTGGCATAGAGAGAGAGAGAGAGAGAGAGAGAGAGAGAGAGATGGATAATCACCTTTACCACCTTTCCATTTTAATTCCTTTACCGCTTGATCTCAATCATTGTGAATGAAGACCAAGGAAAACATACAATTAAGGATAATGCCATGAGTGGGAAAATTGTCGAGAGATTCAATGTGCATCACAAGGAAGTATCGTGGGTTATAGGTGGTGGAATATTTTTCTTGCATTTTAATTCCCAAGTATGATTCATATCTCCTTAGCTACCTCGTTTCTTTGGTATTCATACCCATACCGTACCTTCTTTCACAATGAGAGTAAGAGAAAGGTGGGGGAGGGAGAGGGGAGTGGGAGAGAATGGGAGAGAGGGAGAGATCTAGAAAGAGAAAAAAAGAGGTCGAGAGGGAGAGGATAGAGAGAAAGTGGGAGAGGTACAATGAGGGGTAGAGAAAAAGATAGGGGAGAGAGAACGAGGGGCTAGAAATATATAAAAACCTCAATTTTTATGAATACCTTTCTATATATTTATTTTTGACATTAGTTTTCTACAGGCTACATAAATTCATTGTCAATGAAACTATAGACATAGATAGAGTAGGCTCTGGAGATTCCAAATATATATATAAAAAAAAAAATTAATATTGTTTACTATTGTTAATCTATTTTGTCTCGACATATCATAATCCTAAAATACATACTCTTTTATTTCTACTATAACTTTTTTTCATCTTAACCATTTTAAAAATGAGTTATAAATAAGTGCACTATATTAGATCAATATCTACAATCTAAAAAAAATGTTTGATAATCTTAAGACCCACTAACAGAAGGTGTTGTAGTTTCAAGGATATATAAGTTTTGAAAAATTACACTGCACTAAAACAATGTGTTATCTACAATTATACAATTTTTTTAAGGAAATTTCATCGTTAAGATACTCAACACCTACATTAAAAATCACATAAACCTTACATTTTCCTAGAACATAATTATTCACAATTTCTATAAATACAAATTATTATTCTGAAAGATAATTCAATTTCCTATATTTCTTCTTTTTACACCATATTCAAATTCATTGTAAAAGTACCTTGAATAATCCCTCCAAGTTAAGAAATTGTTGTGTTTCCATGTTTATATTGTGACTAACGTGTCGAGAGATACCATTATTAGCTTGTACATGCCCTTGCGTTATAATTAAATTATTTTTATCAAATCTTCAATCTTTTTTAAATTAATAATTACTTTTTTATAAAACATTACCTCCATAAAACTTAATCTAAAAATATGTTTATATGTTCTAATATTTTATTATATATTATTTAGAAGTAAATATGAAAATATTTTGTGTAGAACTAATAATTATATAGAAAAGTATGTGTTACACGTCAAAATTCCTCACTTTGACAGTGTCGTAAGTGTCGCACTTTCATTGTCACAAGTGTCATAAGTGCCACAAGTATCACACTTTTATTGTCACAAGTGTCATATGTGTTGCATTCACTTTTCATAAGTATCAAATCTTGAATGAAACCATAAAAAAAACTTGCTACAACCCCTAAAACATGTTAGAAGAAGAAGCCTTGTCATCTGACAATCAGAACAAGTATTTTAGCTAGGGAATTACTCATCTTGGTGACATTTTGGAAGATCAACACTCCCCTTGACATACATAGGGATCATTATCTCTCCTTGTCCATCTTTGGGGGGGCGTTTCAATGCTATTTTTTCCACTTTAAGGGAGTGTTGAGTTGGTTGAGGAAATCCTGGAGGAAATCCCAATTTCCTCTAAAAAATAGTTATGGATGGGTTGGGTTAGTTTGGATTGAATATGACTCCATGGCTACATCTAAGGAATATATCACAACTAATGGAGCCATATCCTCAACCAATTTCAAATATACTCATGGTGGTTGAACCTCTCAAAGCCTATAAATAGAGGCATTTCCATGGTGAAGAGGGGTGGAAATCAACAAAGCATTGTTATTTTGATCATGGATCTTTTGAGAAGGGGTTGGATGAGGAGGAATTGGAGAGGTTGTTGAAACATCATCTAAATATTGTAAGATAAGATCGATCTTGGTTAAAAAAATTCAATTGTGTGTTGATGAGTATGTGCGAGATGTGTAATTTCTTTCGTGGTGGACTTGACAGGTGGTCTATCTATCTATCTATATATATATTAATGATCAAAGTATATTCATATTAATTATGGATCTATCATGTTCTCAGAGGGATCAAATCTCTTGAAGTAAGAACTTCTTTTAACTTAAACAAAATTGAGGAAAGGTTTGGAACCATGAGGAATTTGATTCATCTTTACATATTAAATCTAGAGTTAAAATAGATACTCGCTAATTCTGAATTAAACTAATCAATATAACAAATGAATTAAATGATGAAGCATTTAAGAATTTGTGAAATCCCTTCTTCGGGAGGAAAATGTAGAAGTAGTAGAGGAGAAGCTACAACAACTGTTAAATCGGTCACGGGAATATATCTAGGCCATTATATCAAGCCCAGGTAGGATGAGGAGAATGCAGAGGATCCAAACGGATCTTGTCCGTTAGATATGGGTATGAGCGATAGTAGTTGTCATATCAAGGAAAGGGGTAAATCGACAATCAATTAAGTCATGACCGCCAGATCTCAGTGAAGGCATATCGACGACGAAGAGCCATTGCGGGGATCAAAGGGAAAGTTAAAGTGTGTGTAGGTTCAAACTCTGCAATCCAACACGATCGTTGATCTTGATAGATCAACATATGAATGATGGACATCGACCCTGCAACTGACACACATCTTTGCATTAACGAGATTGAGAGGAAAATTAAAGCGCGAGCAAGTTTAAGCTCCACAATCATTCATGGTCGTCAATATTCACGGTTCATTTAAACATGACCATCGATATTATGAGGTGATATTAACACCCAAAGGATTAATCTGAGGTCATAGGTCACGTTCGCATGTAGAGAAGAAAGAGGTCCTTCGGACTTCACATATTTGGCGAATTTCGTGCAAGGGTTGCACAAGAGTCAAAGTCTCCCGATGTCCTGAAGTGAATTTGGACCATCCATTTGCAAAGGATGCATGTCAACAGATCCTCGAGTCTAGAAGGTAAGCACTTCAAGAGGAAGTAGGTGAAAAAGGTCACCAATCGCTCGAAGCTCTGAAGAGCTAGAGTAAATCTAGGTTGTTGATCTTATTGGACACGTGGAAACAATCTAGAAGTTCGACGGTCTGATACTCCGAGAGAACTATGAAGAAGTGATGTGAAGAGCCCTGAAGACTGAATCCTAGAGTGGATCCTAACCACTCGTTCCAGAAGACACATGGACCGTTGGAAGATGGCCTTCGTCACTCTGGAGAATTTGTCATTTCAGACATTCGACACTCCAAAGGTTTGCTCGTGTTAGCAGATAGAAACTCCCAAAGTCTAGAGTTCCAAAAAATATCTTGGCCATTGGTTTGTCAACATCTGAGGACCGTTGATCTACGTTATTATTCGGGACATTGCTAGTTCAACTATTCAGAGGAATTAAGGTGTTGATGTGTTAAAACGCCCATATCCCGAAGCCCCGGAGTGCTTGGTTTTCATCTCTTGGTCATATGAGGATTTCACATTAAAATTTATTTTCATTCAAAAGAAATAAGAATTAGATTTCGAGTAAACTCAGATAGCTCAATTATGCCATTAAAGGGTTACAGTCGATAAATAACCTAGCTTAGAGTTCTAATCAAATTCATGACTCTCTAATATCTTGTGCTCGAATAGTCAGATCCAGCAAGATCGGATAGCTAGAGCCCAAAGTCGCGTAAGGGACTTTCCAGACCTGGTTTTACACACAGGAAATAGGAAGGGGAATTTTTTGTTTGCATCAAGCAGTATCAATGGTAATTTGTTTTTCCATAAGGAAGAGCAAGAAAATTACTAATAGATATTTTATTTTTTTTGTTCTGATTTTTTTTTACACAAATGGCCACCTCTAACAATTTCGGGACAACACAAGGGACAATTATTCTTGGGAAGAACTATGAATTTTGGTCTCTGAGAATGAAATCCTTCTTACAAGAACAAGAGTGTTGGGATCCAGTGGATCGTGTCTATGTGGAACCAGATCCAACAGATCTAGTTGCCATGACCAATCAAGAGAGGACAACTGAGGAAAAACAAAGGAAAAGAGAGAATAATGCCAATTTTTGGATTTAGAAATCAGTGGATGACTCGATTTTCTCAAAAATCATAGGTGATGTTACCTCAAAATAGACCTAGGACATCCTAAGAACAACCTACCAGGGAAATTACAAGGTCAAAACAGTCAAGCTGCAGACCTTGAGGACACATTTTGTGACCTTAAAAATGACAAAGTCTGAAAATGTTGATCAATTTATGATAAGATTCATGGGAATTGTAAATCATATCAAGTTGACTGGTGAAGCCATTGCTGATCAAAGGATTGTTGAGAAAGTCCTCAAAATTCTTCCAAAGAAATTTGAGATGGTTGTTACAACCATCCTTGAATCCAAGAATCTGTCAAAATTTTCAGCAGATGAACTAATGGGTTCTTTGTTGTCACATGAGGCCAGACTACATCTAGAAGATGAGTCAATAGAAAATTCCTTCAAGACTCAATTCTCCTTCAGCAGAGGGAGAGGGAGAGGCAGAGGAAGAGGTCACAGAGGAAGAGGGCGAAGTATAAGTGATCATCACTCAGGTGAAGGTCACACACATCAAAATTATAATCAGAATTTCTAGCCTCAAAGATGCAGAGGGAGGAGATCCAATGAGAAAGTGAGCATACAATTATATTACTACAAAAAGTAATAGCATTGTATGCTATTCATTTTTTCAGTAATAGCATACAATGTAGATCAACACTCATGAAGAGCACATGTCTCAAATCATGAAGGAGATACCTATGATGGGTTGTTTCTCTCATGTCAAAAAACTGAAGAAGAACAAAAGGACCTTTGGTTGTTGGACAATGGATGCAACAATCACATGAAATATAACAACGATTTACTTTCTTGCATTGATTCTTCTATTTCATCTGATATTACACTTGGAGATCACTCTTTAGTCAAAGTTCAAGGAAAATGAATTGTACCTATTCTCACTAAACAAGATGTAAAGAAATACACACATGATGTCTATCATGTTCCATATCTAAAACACAATCTGTTAAGTGTAGGACAATTAGTTGAAAATGGCTATAAGGTACTTTTTTAAGGCGCATCATGTAGGATATATGACAAACCTCCCAATAGAAAATTGATTTATGAAATCCACATGACTAGGAATAGAATGTTTCCCCTGACTCTTAGAACTGCAAACCTGACTCAATCTTATTCACAAAGTGCATCCAACCCCAATAAAACTATGATTTGGCATGCAATATTTGGACATCTACCCTTTTAGAGTCTAACCCTCCTGCAGAAGCACACCATGGTTAAAGTTATACCTATCTTCAAAGAGAAAAATGCCCCATGTGAGTCTTGTATTCTTGGAAAACATAAGAGAACTAGCTTTCCACAGTCCTCCACTCGATCCAAACAACACTTAGAGCTGGTTAACACTGACCTATGTGGACCAATGCAAACAAATTCAATAGGTGGTAGGTTTTATTTTTTAACGTTTAAGAAGTTCAAGGATGGATCTCAAAAACAAAGTGGGAAATATGTGAAGGTTTTTAGGTCAGATGGAGGAGGAGAATATTGTTCAAAATAATTTGCAAATTTATGCAAATCACAAGGCATAATCATGAAAAACACAGCCAGGTATACTCCACAACAAAATGGAGTGGCTGAGAGGAAAAACCAGGCTATAATGAACATGGAAAGGAGCCTTCTCAAAGAGAAATGTTTGTCCAATTTATTTTGGACTGAAGTTGTATCATGTTCAGTTTATCTCCTGAATAGATCCCCAACCACTAGCGTCAAGATGAAGGTCCCTCAAGAAGCATGGAGTGGGACAAAATTGAATCTTGCTCATATTTGGACCTTTGGATGCATTGCATTCACTCACATACCTTCTAAATTGAGGAAGAAACTTGATGATCAAAGTGAGAAATTTAGTTTTGTTGGCTACAGTGAGACATCCAAATCCTACATACTCTACAATCCAATTTCAAAGAAACTCATTCTCAACAGAGATGTCAAATTTCTTGAAAATAAACTCTGGAGTGAGTCTGGAAATCTCCCAATGGACAGTCAAAATCCATTACTACCACTTCCTGAACACACTGAAAATTCAAGACAACAAACACATCAGCCTATCCTTCCAAGATTGCAGGTATGAGAACTTCCTGAAAGTTCTCAGGTCATCTCTTCTTCAAGCAGAAATTCATCCTCTCAAATCCAAAATCAACGAACTCAAAGCTTGAGAGAAATCCACCAGCAATTGGATGTTATTAATCAACACAATCGTTTTGCATAAATTTCATGCCAACCTACATCTTTTAAAGAGGGAGCTAAAGAGTTGCATTGGGTTCAAGCCATAAACCAAGAGATTGACTCTATTGAAAAGAACAAGACATGGGATCTTGTTGATATTCCTAGGCATAAGACAAGTATTGGTGTCAAGTGGGTGTACAAAGCCAAAACTTAATGAAAAGGGAAAGATTGAGAAACAAAAAGAAAGAATTGTTGCCAAAGGATTCTCAGAACAACTGAGCATTGATTATGGTAAAAAATTTTCTCCAGTAGCAAGGTTGGACACTGTAAGGACACTTCTAGCCATAGAAAATCAACACAAAAGGAAAGTATACCAGATGGGTGTCAAGTCAACTTTCTTGAATGGTGTCTTAGAAGAAGAGGTATATGTGGATCAACCACCTAGATTTGAATTCAAAGAGCAGTCATCCAAAGTGTATCAGTTGGAGAAAGCCTTGTATGGATTAAAGAAAGCTCCAAGAGCTTGGTACAACATAATTGATACTTACATGATCAAGAGTGGTTTTAGCGTAAGCCGAAATGAGCCAACTCTATACACCAAAACATATTAGGAAGGTAAAATTTTGATTGTATGTCTATATGTTGATGACATGATATATACTGGAAATCTTGAGTCAGTTAGTTTTAAACATGCCATAAAGTCTGAGTTTGAGATGACAGATCTTGGCATAATGAAATATTTTTGGGGGATTGAGGTTGACCAATCAACCAGAGAGATTTTTGTTTGTCAGCAAAAGTATGCAGAAGACATCATCAAAAGATTTTGCATGGAAAATTGTAATCTAGCGGAAACTCCTATACCCCTAGGCACAAAATTGAGCAAGAAAGATGAAGGCCCTATAGTGGATTCTACTTTGTACAAAAAATTAGTAGGAAGCCTATTGCATCTTACAACAACTAGGCCTGATATTATGTATGCAACCAATTTTGTTTCCAGGTTCATGGAATATCCCAAAGATAATCACTTGAAAATGGCGAAAAGGATTATGTTGTTGGCACTCTCAATTTTAGTTTATGGTACACTCAGTATGCAGATAATCATCTTTCTGGTTACACTGATAGTGATTTTGCATGCAACCTATATGACCGAAAAATCACCTAAGGGTATGCTTTTCACCTAGGCACAAATCTGATTTCTTGGGCATCAAGCTATAAGAATATTGACTGACATGTCACATTCAGAAAAGGAACCAACTCTTATCTTCTGTGACAATACTTCCACAATTTCTTTATAAAAAACCATGGTTTTTATAAGAAAAGCGAGTACATTGACACACACTATCACTTCATTCACGAGCTAATCAATAATGGTGAAATTGCGCTTCAATGTTGTGACTCACCAGATCAGCCGGTAGACATCTTTACAAAGCCATTGGGAAAAATCATTTTTTATTTTCATCTAATGCAATTTCCCTCTACACATTCTCGTTCCCTATTTGTCTACTATGTTTTCATGTTTCTTGCACAATTTCTTGTTTTGTCAGTCTTTTAATAATTTTTTCCCTTAGGTTTTTTAAACTATAAACTAATCATCGCGTATGGGGCTTCTCTTGAACGCACTCCTCCACATGTTCGTTGTTAGCTTGCAAGTATCAGAGAACTCACACACAAAGAGACATGAAGAACATACAAAACAACTTGTTTATTGTATTAGAGGCATGAGTATTTATACAATGGTGAGATGAGCTCCACCGTTGATTAGTTTCAAGATCAATGGTTGGAATTGCTTCTTCTAGACATTTTTTGTTCTTTCAAGAGTTTACCGAAGTCAATGCAGTCGATGCATTTATTGCAAGTTTATCTCTATCAACTACTGGACTGGCTGTTTAATTATTTTCTAACACTCCCCCTTAATTAAATAACCTTTACAACACCTATCTTATCTCTACATATTACAAACTTAGCCTTCTCAAGAGGCTTTGTAAATATATTTGCAGCATTATCATTTGTGTTGCAATACAATACATCAATTTCATTTGACTGTATTTTTTCTCTTACAAAATGATAGTGTGTCTCAATATGCTTTGACCTAGCATGATACACTAGGTTGTTTGTCAGTCTGATGGAACTTTGGTTGTCACATTGGATGATTGTTGGTACTTTTTGTTTTTCTCCAACATCTTCAAGTATCCTCCTTAGCCAAATTGTTTCACAAGTGGCAGTGCATAATTCTTTGTACTCAACTTCAATGGATGACAAAGAAACAGTTGGTTGTTTCTTACTGCTCCAGGACATGATCCCTGAGCCAATACTGAATGCATATCATGTAGTAGACTTCCTGTCATCTGGATCTTTTGCCCAATCAGAATCTGAGAAACCTGTCAACTCAACATCAAAATCATTAGTATACTCAATACAAAAATCAATAGTCCCTTTCAAATATCGAAGGAATCTCTTTGCATCTTTCCAATTATTCTCATGCGGCTTAGCCATAAATTGGCTAAGAATGCTAACTAAATATGCAATATCTAGCCTGGTTGTGGTGAGATAATTTAGACTTCCCACCAATTGTCGATACAAAGTACCATCCACTTCTTTTGAGTCATCATTATTGCTGAGATTAACATTTTGTTCTAATGGAGTAGATATTGGCTTACATGTGTTCATATTAAACCTCCTGAGTACCTCCTTTGTAAATTTTCTTTGTGTGATTAAGGTCTTACCATTTTCTCTCCATACCTCAACACCTAAATAGTTATGTAAATGTCCAAGATCCTTCATTTCAAACTGGTGTGACAACTTTATATTGATCTGTTCAATCATACCAGTAGCACTTCATGTTATGATAAGATCATCCACATATAGAGAAATCAAACCAATTTGACCATTTCTATCTTTCTTAATATACAGGTTTGGATCACTTTTACTTTTTATAAAGCCTTGTTGAAAGAAAAATGTATCAATTTTCTCATACCAAGACCTAGGTGCATGTTTAAGTCCATATAAAGTTTTCTTCAACTTGCATACATGATGTTCTTTTCCTTTCTTCACAAATCCCTCTGGTTGAACAAGATAAACCTCTTCTTTTAATTCTCCATTCAAAAATGTTGACTTGACATCTAACTGATGTAACTGCCAATTGTTCTTGGTAGCCAATGCAATCATTAATCTAATAGTATTCATTTTTTCTACAGGAGAAAAAGTGTCTTCATAATCTATCCCTTCTTTTTGTGAATAACCTTTGATAACCAATCTAGCTTTGTATTTGTCTATACTACCATCATCATTAAATTTATATTTGAACAACCATTTTGATCCTATGGGGGTTTTGTTCTCAGGCAATTCCATCAATTCCCATGTTTCATTTTTAATTATAGAGTCATATTCTTCCTTCATGGCATCCATCCATTCTTTGTGGTCTTTAGCTTGCTCATAATTTAAAGGTTTTACCACATTCATAGCTTGAGTTATTAAGGCATAGTCTCTATACCTGACCGGGGTCTTAGATTGTCTTGTTGTCCTCCTTAGTTCTTCACTTCTTTGTGGAGTTCCTTCACCTCTTCTAGGCGTGCTATGGCTACTTGTAGAATCTACGATGCTTGGAGATTCTCCTTGGACTTCTTCTTCTTTTTCATTATCATTTTCCTCATTTTCTTTAGGTAGATTCCACACATCATAATCATATGCTTTTCGTACTTCATCTGTATTTTCATGAAACAACACATCTCTACTTGCAAACACCTTATGATTGTTAGGATCAAACATCTTATAGGCTTTATATTCGGTACAATAACCAATAAATATGCATTTGATTGCCTTTGCATCAAGCTTTCTTCTATCTTCTTTTGGAATGTGAGCAAATGCTTTACTCCCAAATATTCTCAAGTGACTCATTTCTGGTTTATATCCATAAAAATATTCAAAAGGTGTTATGTTCTCTAAATTTTTTGTAGGACTCCTATTCTTTAGATATACAACAGTACTAATTGCTTCAGCCCAAAAAAAATTAGAAAGATTTTTAACTTTTATCATACTGCGAGCACATTCAACCAAGGTTCTATTTTTCCTTTCTGCTACTCCATTTTGTTGAGGAGTATGTGGCACTGTAAACTATTGT
This sequence comes from Picea engelmannii, assembly GCA_009831015.1. Lineage (NCBI taxonomy): Eukaryota > Viridiplantae > Streptophyta > Pinopsida > Pinales > Pinaceae > Picea > Picea engelmannii. The sequence goes on from ML792744.1 coordinate 374,613, forward strand.
TGAATCCCATTATTTTTGCAAAACCTGATGAATTCCCCTGATGTATACTCCCCTCCTTGATTTGACCTGAGAATCTTGATGCTCTTTCATGTTTGCTTTTCAACCATATTCTTGAATTCCTTAAAATATTCAAAGACATCACTTTTATTTCTCATGAAGTAGACCTAAGTGTATCTAGTTCTATCATCAATAAAAATAAGGAAATAATATGCTCCAACAAGAGATCTAGTTTGCATGGGTCCACAAACATCAGTATGCACTAGTTCAAGAATTTCTCGCTTTCTTTTGTCTATATGCATAGGAAACTCTTCTCTATGTTGTTTTCCTAATGCACATCCTTCACATTCAACATATTCACTTTTAAACATTGGAAGACCTTCTACCATTTCTTTCTTCTGAAGCATCATAAGATCATTATGGTTTAGGTGTCCATACATTTGATGCCATAACTCTTCCATTGACATAGTTGTGGATTCCAATGCTTGATGATCCCTCCTTGTAACATCAAGCTTATATAGTCCTCCAACTATAAATCCTCTTGCAATGATTTTGTAGTGATCTTGTATGCCTTTCGCCACACACTATGACTTAACAAATTCAACTTTTAGATCTTGATCTGCAATGGTGGATACAAAAATTAAATTCTTCTTTATGCCTGGCACATACATTACATTATGAATTTGTTTCACCTCACCAGTAGGTAAAGTCACATATACATCTCCATACCCTTTAATTTAATGTGGCATATCATCTCCTAGATAGATCAAGTATGAACATCATTAATGTTTTCATGATATGTATCAAACCAATTCCTATTACATGACATATGAATTGAAGCACCAGAATCAATAAACCAGGCATTAGCATCATCAGTGTCTACTGATAAAGCAGCATCAGAAACAAACAACTTGAGATTTTTGAAATCATCACATACTTTGGCACCATTATAAACACAATTTCCTAAATGTTTGTTATATTTGGACTCATTAAACTTCCTCCTCCTATAATCTTTAGCATAATGTCCAAACTTACCACATTAGTAGCATCCTTCATTCTTCTTCACATTTTTGTTTATGCTTGGTGGTGCCCTGCCATTATCTGGTTTTGAATGTGGCCTTCCTTCTTTATTTCTCCTCCATGACTTTCCTTTGTAGGGTTGTTTCCCTTTCTCCACCAATGCCAGATCTGAATTGTGAGATATTCCATTGCGATTCTTTCTGCACTCCTCCTCTTGCAGAAGAATACCTGTCAATTCATCAAAAGTAGGGGCATTTTCCCTAGCTGCAAGACCAATAATGAACATTTGATATTCATCCAACATGCCATTTAATGTGACAGTGACCAGGTCAGTACTAGAAATCTTTTCACCAATATCTCCTAGCTTATCTTTCAAATATTTGATTCTAGAAAGAAAGTTACTGATATTTTCATTCTCCTCCATCTTAATTGAAAGAAGCTTACTCTTCAAAAATAATACACAGTTTGTGTTCATCGTCCCATACAAACCTTTAAGTGTCTCCCAAATTTCATGGGATGTTTTGCATTCCCTAATGTGTGGGATGATATTTTCCTTGACAGACATCCTCAATAGCACATTCGCTTTAGTCTCTCGCTCCCAATCTTGAACTGAGACTGCTGGGGCCACTGGTTTTGCTTCGTCTCCACATGCAATCGACCAAACATTGTATCCTTCCATCAATGTTTGCAACTTAAACTTCCAATTGACATAATTTTCCTCGTCTAACTTATTTGATTCATTTATATATGAATCTACCATGATATTTGTCATCTTTAAAAAACACTAAAATCACTTTAAAATGATCTAGGTCTTTTAGAACCCAATGTAGAAACTCTATACCAATCAATAATTCAAATTGTGACCCCAATCACAATATCATCTCATCTTCACAAGATAAACATGTTGAACCCTTACAAATAAACACACCTTTTAGATTAACACACTACCACCATTATATTCTTCAATAAATGATATGTTAAAATCAACTTTCCATTCACTTAAATCCAACACCAAAATTAGGAGCACCATAAAACAAAATTACTTTTAAGATTTCCAAAAATACCACAACCACTTTTATTTTCTTACTTCTTCCAAAATTACCACAACCATAAAAGACAAATTCAACTTCTACTCAAATCAAACCAAAGCAACTAGGCCATAAAAAAAGACAATATGCATATGGCTCCTTTACCATGAGGAATTTTACTACCATATAACTCCTCTACGGATTAGTGTGCAACCCCTAGCCAACAATTCTTTCTCAACTCAACAAGTAGCTTAACCTCCTCAATGCACACTTCACGCCCTCTGTCTCACGGCTCTCAACACTCTTTTGGCTCTTACGGCCTTCACAACTCTCAGACCTCACAACTTTCTAACACAGGGCAGCACACCTCATAGTGCTCTCGATTCTCAGGCCTCTCTAGCTCACACAACCCTCACGGCTCTCTTGGCTCTGATACCAAATCAGACCAAATCAGAGAACTAGCACACAAAGAGATACGAGGAACATACAAAACAGTTTGTCTATTGTATTAGAGGCATGAGTATTTATACAGTGGTGAGATGAGCTCCACCGTTGATTAGTTTCAAGTTCAATGATTGGAATTGCTTCTTCTAGAGGTTTTTGGTTCTTTCAAGAGTTTACCAAAGTCGGTGCAGTCTGTACATTTATTGCAAGCTTATCTCTATCAACTACTGTACTGGTTGTTTAATTAATTTCTAAGCAAGCTGTAGACATCGTCAACAAAGGAATTAAGATTGCGATCGAATGCCCACATATTGTCGAGGGCGATAAAATGGTTATGCTTCATGACCAAACTGCCACTGCTACGGCTTGCAATGAGCAGGGACGAGATCATAATCAGGAGTGACATTATAGTGTTTCTCAGCATAAAGCTTGGGTGTTAATAGACAAACGATATGATATTTGAGCAAAGCACGCTGTTAGCAGATGAGGGATATGATATCAGATCACTGTTAACACAAACTATATGTGATCCGAGGGGATTGAGTGAGAAGAGAATGTCAGTTAGTATGGAAAAACGAGAACTCCGAGAGTTGGAAGACTTCGACAGAGAAATATGCAATGGAATGAGAATACTTGTAAAAAGAGAAATCGTAAAAGTGAACTCCCCCGCAGCCTTCTCCTACCAGCGTGTGTATTGACTGCCTTAACGCAAACTCAAAACACTCGTTTGAATCATACACGCAGGTTACAACTTACAAACATCACCGTCGTAAGTCGGTAACTGTAAACGTGAGCAGCTCAAAATATGTAAATTTTGAAGCGTGGAGTAGTTAGTAGAATATAAAACTAGCACAGCCGCTATTTCGCGGCGGATGTTTTAATTGTAGAAGACGTGGGACAGCTAAGGAAATAGGCGGTAGAGAATGGGCGGACAGTTGAAATCCGTGGCGAAAATGAAACGCGTGGATAGGTTAGGAAATACAGAAAATGGAATGCATAGGCAGCCAGAAAATGAAATGCTTGGACAGTTGAGGAAATCTAAATGGTAATTTGAAAGGTTAATCATTTAAAAGTGGCAATCATATAGTGCTACAGTAATTTCTTAATATGATTAGGTAAATGTTAAAAAGTAAACAGGGTAACGGATGCATTCAGAAATACAAGGAAGTTATGAAGAGTAAATCACATTCATTGATTTGGGAGGACGACTAATAATATGCCAGCATCTTTAATGGTTAAAAACTGATTAGAATTTTAGATTAAAAACTGATTAATTGTGCTCATTGTCAATAGGTATACACCTTTCGGCGTAATAAAATAACTTGCTAAATAATATTAAATTTTGTATATTTTTTTTAGATTTTTAATTAAGATATCAAACTATTTTTTTTAACAGGGGATTGGGTAATTTAGATAATTTATTTTAATGATTTAAAGATATATGGTTTATTTACTGTTTTAACCTTAACCTTATTAAGTAGAAAAAGATAACAAACATACTACTCAACCAACTGAACTAAATCCAAATTAAATTCATATGACAAAATTACAATAAAATTATTAATAATAAAAATTCACAATTTTATAACAATGACAACCACAAGGATCCAAAGCAATAACAAGAATTTCAATTTCATTATAAGGTTTAAGGACATCTGAGAATAACCAGGCCGAGGCTTATATCCTCCATCAACAACTAATTTCAGTAAATGTATACATAATCCTTTCTAATATAGTTTTAACAAGTTTATATATATAAGAAAATTATACAATAATCTTATAGTCCACTAGAATTATTTTTCCAACATAGTTTTAGGCATAAGTTCATCTAATTCATATTTCCACGTGAATATGTTAGGGATGTCCCAGAGGAACGGGTCTTCGTATTTCGAGCAGCTATTATGTTGTTCCCCGAGTTCCGAAAGGGCAGATCAGAAATAGTATCCTATTCACGAAATTGAAATAGTAAACTTGGAGTACTTAGAAAAAACTGATCACAATATTTTAAAATATACGATCACAATCAGAAATATACGATCACAAATCAGAAATATACAATCACAACCAGAAATATAGGATATTTAAGGATTAGTTTTTCCTTTGTAGAAATTAAAAAGCTTCCCTTCACTAGCAATAATTTCACATTGTGCATGCAACAACTTTAAATTTACATTTACACCAGCTTGAAATCAAAATAGGTTTCTAAATTTTCATGGTAGAAAAAAATTAATGTACCAATTAAAAAATTGGGTAAGTGTGCAAGAGGTACTTTGCTGCTATACGAGGTCAAAACTTTAGTGGTGTGCTAAACCTATTGTAAAAAGTTTTGACACCTTGTAATTCGGATCAAAATCAATACATCAACCAGATTTGGGATTCACTCATAATCCCCTTCCTGGATCCGAACCATTCTTCTATAATTGGGATTCGGATTGTCCTGCACGAACTCATTATACACAGACAATCATTCGCGACTCCTAAATTTGCTTTTAACTCCGCCTTAATATTCTTTATGACGTTGAAAAGCGCCTCAATTGCCGCCTCCCGGGCTTGGAGCCGAACCCAGTTTGCGTTTATATCTCTTTTTATCTCCATTTCTGTGATGCGATTTGATGATGTTGACGTTTCTTGTTTGAAGACTATGGCCGATTATCTGCATGTGACCGACTCCAGGGCTACTACTGGATGTGGAGAGCCGCTGTTCCGTCACTGCGGAATTTACGCCCTCGGCTTTGTTCGATGCAGACGATTCCTTTTCATCGGTATTTTGGACACTCGGTCTCAGCCTGAACGATGACGACTTCTTGTTCGTCGCGGTCTTTGCGGACGAGCCACTCCTGGGGCATAAGATCTCTTGAGCACACTCCACTGCATCCTTCTCCATATGACCGCCGGCAGTGTCCAAGCTAGAGTCATCGTCGACAACGGAATTGAGCTTCGGATCGAAGACCGAAAGATTGTTGGGGGAGATAAACAGGTTATTCTTCATGAGAAACCTGGCGTTGCTACGAGAAAACAAGAACGCTGAAGACTTGGACGGGGAACTATGAGAAGGATTCGGATTACTTATAAGCAGTGAAATTGCGAGAGGGAACTCCCTCGCCGCCTTCTCCGACGTGCGTGCGTATTGACTGCCTTAGCGCAAACGCAAAACCGCTAATGAAAACGTGAGTGTTAAGACTTTGTTTGCTCCGGTGGGCAGTGGCATACTAGAAGTGGTCCGGTCACTTTTGACACTTAAACTTCAGTAAACGGACGGCCGCGCCGGCGCGGATCGGGAGGGGAATGGACCGGATGGGCAGGTCAGCTAATCCTGACGTGCGTGCGTGCGTCCGTATAGATTGACCATACGCAAACGCAAAACCTAAACCTATCGCAAAGGAGTAGGCTAACTCAAACAGCCCCGAGTAAACAGACCCAAAACAAAACAGACTTTTTAACATTTTTCAGTACAAAAAATGGGTTTGAATTTGGTTGGGTTTGAATTTGGTCAGATTTTTAGATTTTTAGGGTAGTTTGAGTTTTTCATATGAATCAAATTTACATTCATTTCAAAATTTTATTTGGGGGTTTTGTCCCATTTTAAATCAATTCGGAGATTCATAAAATTCATCCAGGTTCTAGATTGTCCTGAAATTTAAAATAAAGACTCCCTAAAACCTGCCTAAAAATAATTCCAAAAAAAAATTGCTCCCGAATTAACCCACTCCTATAACAAAACCTATTAATGAGTAATATCCAATCTACTACTGTATATAATCCACGTACTTCAATATTCAATGATGCTTAGCAGTCTGGATATTCAACAACCCATATCCAACCTGCTACGCAAAAGCAAAAAACCTGAGCGAGACCCGAAAGGCAGGTCAGCTATTCCCACATTGAATAGGTTTAGTGACATTTAAATAAAGTCGCTGACACCTGTCCAGATCTAAAACGTAAAGTCCCTGTTCGTCGACTACAACAGAGTAGTTGAGACGGAAAGTTTCGAGGAATTTCAGGTGTATTTAAATTTGACCCACCTGAAGTCCCTGCCCGACGACTACAAAAGGGTAGTTGAGTGGGAAAGTTTCGACGAATTTTCAGGTGTATTGAAATTTGACCCGCTTGTAACAGTTGATTCTCTTGGCTAATACATCACTCGTTTGTAAAGCCGCTATGTTTGGCGTTGGGCGCCAGGGTGGACGGTAAACAATTCATGTTAATTTAGCTTCTAACGACACATCATTTTGGAAAAGAATCAAATTAAAAGACCATAACAATTTCAATTCAAAAGTTGAACCCAAAAATAGAGAAGTGGTTCTCCAGCACGTGTTCCAGCTACCAAAGAGATGTGAATCGCACAAAATTCCATGCAAGGAGGGACTGGAGAATGATGATCAACTTTCCAAAGTAGATAATTAAAGCATGTCTAGATTTGTCAACAAATATGTTTTTTCAAATCAAAATCATCTCGAATGTCAAAGTCGAGATTTGGTGGTCATTATTATTTTTATGTAGAATTTTAGAATTTTAAATAAATTTTGTGGTCGAGAATCGAGATTTGGTGTTTTTTCTTATATGTAGAATTTTAGAATTCTGACTTTTTGTGGTCATTTTCTTTTGTTTTTTTTGTATTTGTGATACTTTTAAGGGCGTGTCTTGTTGTAAACCTTGTTTAATGTCTGGTTATATATCTATATCATGTTAAAAAAATCCCCATAAGGATCGTCTCATAATTTAAGCAGTAAAAGCGTGCACTAAAATCCCCTGGGTGATTAAATAAAATATTTTACACAGTGAAAACCAAGCATAATAAATAATCAAATAATTGACACAGTGAAAACCAAGCATAGTAAATAATCATATTTGTTATATAATCACATTTGCTGTACTAAATGATTTGATCCATCATTATCATTAAAGCTGGTTATTGTCGAATAAGTATACCCCTATCGTCCTGATAACACGAAAAGGAATTTATAGCAGGAAAAAGTGCACGTTGGGGAATTGCAGCGGCCATAGCCGCTGATGAGCTCTGGGAGGACTGGAAACACCACCTTGATTTTGCTAAGTTTGAAAGTATTAGACATTGAATATAATAAGTATTCTTTTTAGTTTGTTAAGTCGATTCCTGCAGCCACCATAGATTATCCCGCCCACAACAGCCAACATATCAGAGATTTAAGAGTTGAGTATTCACTATCCATAAAACGGATTGGTAACGACCAACTTGCTGGGCTAGACGACTTCGGCTGTGAATCGACCGAGTCTGGGGCCACTCGATAGCAATGGAGAATCAACCGAAATGTTGAGGTAATCGAGACATATTACAAAAGAATATATGATAGTGCAGTCCTCGTTGATGGAGATTTCAAACTAAAGAGGAGAATTTTCGACTATGGGAAATGATCCCATTGTTGGAATGAAACCATATAATGAACCATCCACTGTCTGAAGTGAAACAATCGACTTCATGTATTTGATTTGATGAGTAGATTAACGGTCGTGGAGCGCTACTAGGTGGATAGAAAGAAGTCACAAAAAATGATGTATTTATGGATATTCAACCTGGTCTCGATTTTTGGATCGATATGCAAACTGTTGTATGGTTGCATAGCTAATGCATATCAAACCTGTTGGATCACTTTATCGACTGGAATCTTGATAAGGTTTTACCATTGCCTCACTAGTTCTGCTATTAAAAGAGAAGAAGAAGCAGCTTGCCTAAGACCCTCGGACTTACGTTTGATATGGCAGACGAGTTGTGTGCAAAAAAGTCATGACTATTGTCTAAGCCCATTACTGTTATAACCTGTTATTGTTGCACTGCAAACGATAACATATGGCCTTCCAAACCAAGGGAATATAAGGGAATAACGATTAAGGATAAATGAACCTCTCGTCTACTCAGTGTTGCTTTTTGATATGTCTTTTTTCGATTGCTAATCCCTACCTTAGCAGAACCTTTCTTTCCGGTGAAAGCTATTAACAGGCTCATAATGGTTCGTGAAGCCATCAATTTTACTCTAAATAATGCAAGATAAGTTCTCTGATTAACAATATTTTAAGACATTTTACTTGTATTTAGGGCTTCGTTTAAATTTGTGGAGAGTTGGATGGGACTAATATATAGAGGGCCTCGCTGCAATTTGGACTTAAGAAATTTTTGAAATTTTTAAAAATTTCAAGCATTTGATCGAATAACAGATGGATCTGCGCCTGTGTACACTCATTTCTTTGTTTTGATTGACTCAAAACCCTGGTGGAGGTCGGATATAATCAAGCTATATTTTGTTTTATATAATTTTTCAATGGAGTTGTAGGGCTATACCTACATGTTAACATAATAGATTTGTAAGTTCTTTTTAAATTTATAAATAGTTCGTAGGTATGTTTTGTCATTATAAATAGTTATCCTAATGTTTAATTAAAAATGTAACACTTCTTATGTATTAACATAGATATATTTTTTAATATAAATGAAAGAAAAGATAAACAAAGTAAAAGCCATACGGTTAGGGTTAGGGATATGCGCATGTGTACATTCATTTCTTTGTTTTGACTCACCCCTTCAAAACCCGCGTTGAGGTTGGATATATAATCAAACATTATTTTGTTCTATATATTTTGAACGGAATCGTCCAGCGATACCTGTAGGGTAACATAATACAATTGTAATTAAGTTTTTATTAAAAAAAAACAAAAAAATTCCAATACTTGTAGCGATAAATTACAACTCTTATTATGTGGACACTATTTTGTATTTTCTGAACTATGATTGAATAAATGAGATATGATTGAATAAATGAGAAATAGATTTTATTTACTTTTACAATTATTGTTTTCATATACTCGACCAATCATTTAGCTTAATAAGGTTTAACTTAAATCAAAGTGATGATAATCATATATTTTTTGCAAGTGGTAAAAATGCATATTTTTTAAGTAGCATAATAAGTTTTAGGATTAGGATTAGGGGTATATTAATTATATATAAATATATATAAATATATATATATATATATATATATATATATATATATATATATATATATAAAAAGACAATGTAATATTAATTATTAATATATTATTACATTATTTTAAGAAAAAGACAATATCAATTTAAATATTAATATTTGATTCAAGAAAAAAATATTATATCAAGAAAAATACTATAACAGTACTAATTATTAATATTAATTATTTGATTACATTTATTATATATTAAACAAAATTTCTAATAACAATATATTAAGAGAAAAACACCATATATTTTAAATTTGCAAGAAGATATAAATATCTTTTATATCTTTATGAATGATTCCATTATAAAAAATAAAAAAAAATTGATGAAAAATTTATTTCATTATAAAATATAAAAAGAAAATAATATATACAAAGACAACATCATGCAATGAAAGAATTTGTCACCTTTGTGACACTGAAATGGTTGAATATGAAAAACAGTTTCTCTAGAGTGCCCTTGTATGGACATGTTAATTCAATTGTACGAATCTATTAACAAAAAAAATACCACGATATTGATCATAGTTAGTCATAAACAAATTTCAGTTAAATATTTTACACTATAAATCATAATTGTTTTTAACCCCTTCCTTTGAGTTTTCCTCATACTTGCAATTTGCAACACCAAAAAGAAAAAAACATAAATGTATACTCTAATTTTATATATGCTTATATGCTTTATTACAGTGACTAACAAAGTAACATTGGAATATGACGAATATAGTAACATTGCAATCTACTGAACATAGTAAGGTCGCAATGTGATGAACATAAATTGACATCCCAATGTGATGGACATAGGTATGTAGTCACAATGTGGATAGTAACACAGAAATGTGATGAACATAAATAGACATTGCAATGTGTCACATCACCCTGTCATCGTAATGTGACGAACATTTTGTCATGTTGCAATGTGACACACATATCCCAATGTCACAACGTGACAAAAAATTCCAAACGTCACAATCTGTCGAACAAAGTAACGTTGCAATATTCCAAACATAGTAACTTCACAATAAGGGACAAACATATAATGTTGCAATGTGACGAACATAGTAACATGGCAATGTGATGAACATATGCATGTCGTCGAAATGTTGATAGTAACATCAAAATGTGATGAAAATAAACAGACTTTGCAATGTGCCACACATCACCCTATTGTCGCCACATGACGAACATTTCCTCAAGTTCTAATGTGACGCACATCTCCCAATGTCGCAATGTGACAAATATTTCCAATTGTCACAATCTTTCAAACACAGTAACATTGCAATCGACCAAACATAGTAACATCACAATGTGATGAACATATATGGATGTTGCAATGTGATGAAAATATACGGAAGTCGCAATATGATAAACATTTTCAAATGTTGCAATGTGTCGAACATAGTAACGTTGCAATCTACCAAACATAGTAACATCGCAATGTGACGAACATATAAAGACGTCACAATGTGATGAACATATAGGATCATCACAATGTATTGAACATTTAGAGACATCACAATCCGGGGAACATATCCTTGTCGTAGAAATGTAACGAAGATAGCCCTATTTTCACAATACGATGAATATATCTTCACGTTGCAATGCAACACACATGTCCTAACATGAGATTGTGATAGACATTTTACAATGTTGCAATGTTTTGAACACAACCCATTGTTGAAATGTGATGTACACAACCCAATGTGCAAATGTGACAAATGTAGACCAATATTGCAATGAGACGAACATTTCCTAACTTCGCAATTTGATGAACATAACCCATTCTCAAACTATGAAAAACCTATTCCAATGCCATAATGTGAGAGGGAAAAAAACTTCATTGTAATTTGATGACCATAACCTTACGATGTCATGTCACAAACAAAAGATGATGTCATAATCTAACAAACAAAACCTGATGTCCCAATGTGACAAAAAAAACATGGTCAACATTGCAATGCATTAGTGCCATAGGAAACTATGGTTAAACATAATCAACATGGCCCACCATAATCTAATCCACATGGTCAACAAAGTTCAAATCTTGTGTCTGAAAATTAAATTACTTCTTTTTGCAACACTAAAAAAAAGAATGGTTAAATGGATGTACTCTAATTTTATATATGCTTATTTGGAAGGGATATATTTTACAGTTTAATATCATATTCTATCAATGTCCTTACAAAACGTATGAATCTAAGTTTCTTTTTATGTAATATATCACATCAATTTAAACTTACTATCTTTTCACCATGGAAACACTTGGTTACATTTTTTTTTAAGATTCACCAAGGCTTCCTTTTCGTAATGTCTCAAATAGAAATGAACATTTTCATGTGATGAACATTCCACCGATCTTGCAATGTGATGAAAAATACTAAATGTTACAACATGATGTACATATTAATGTTGCATTGTGTTGAACATAGTATCATTGCACAGTGACGAACAAAGTAACGTTGGAATATGTCGAACATAGTAATGTTACAATTTTTTAAACATAGTAACGTGACAATGTCATGAACATAGATTGGCATCACAAAGTGACGAACAAAGTCATGTTGTCACAATGTGGATAGTAATGTCACAATGTGGAAAAGAAAAACATACACCGCAATGTGTCGCACATCACCTTGTCATTGCAATGTGTGAACATTTCCTCACATAGCAATGTGACACACATATCCCAACGTCACAACGTTAAATACATTTCCAAATATCACAATGTGTTGAACATAATTACATTGCAATCTACCGAACATAGTCGCAATAACAAATGAACATATAACGTTGCAATGTGATGAACATAGTAATGTCACAATGTGATGAACATAGTAACATTGCAATCTAAAAATCATAGTAACAGCGTAATGTGATGAACATAGGCATGTCGTCGAAATGTGGATAGTAACGTCACAATGTGGTGAACGTAAACAAATGTCGCAATGTGTTGCACATCGCCCTATCATTGTAATATGCCAAACATTTCCTCACGTTTCAATGTGATGCATATATCTCGATGTCGTACTGTGACAAACATTTCCAAATGTCACAATGTGTCGAACATAGTAACATTGCAATCGACCAAACATAGTAACATCTCTATGTGACGAATATATATGAATGTTGCTATGTGACAAACATATATAGAAGTGACAATTTGATAAAAAATTCCAAATGTCACAATATGTCAAAGAGAGTAATGTTGCAATCTGCCAAACATATTAATGTCACAATGTGATGAACATATACTAACATCGCAAAGTGATGAACTTATACAGACATCGCAATGTGACGAACAATTATGCACATCACAATCTCACAAACATATCCCTGTCATAGCAATGTCACGAACATAAATGGATGTCACAATGTGTTGAACATAACCCTCCGGTAGAAATGCGATGAATATATCTTCATGTTGCAATGTGGTACACATGTCGTGATGTCACATTGTGATAGACATTTCCAAACGTCGCAATGGGAAGAACACAACATATTTCCGTAATGTTATGTACACAACCCAACGTGCGAATGTGACAAACACGGACCAACATTGCAATGAGAAGAACATTTCCTGATGTCGCAATGGGACGAACATAACCCATTGTCGAACTATGAAAAACCTATTGCAACGCCATATTGTGATAAACAAAAACCCTTCATCGTAATTTGGTGACCATAATCTTACAATGTCACATGAAAAACAAAAATTAATGTCATAACATGACAAATAAAACCTCATGTCATAGTGTGACAAACAAAACATGATAAACATTGCAATGCACTAGCATCATAGTAAACTATGGTTAAACATAATCAACATGGCCCACCTTAATCAGATCCACATGGTCAACGAAGATCAACCATGGGCATGGCTAACCATAAAAAACCCCAGTTAACCATGGTCATGATCAACCATCGTCCACCATATTCATTCTCAATTAAAGTATTAATGTATTAATATTGTAATAATGCATTATTAAAGTATTACTACTTTAATAATGTATTTATTAAGGTATTATTGCTTTAAAAATGTATTTATTACTAAAGTATTATTAATATATCAATAATTTAATAAGTTACATTATAGATTAATTTATTAATGATTTAACTTTTACATTATATTAATCTAATAATGTATTGTTAATGTATTAAGTGAATGTATTACTATTTTATTAAAGTATTACTTTATCACTTTATGAGTATTTTATTAATATTTTAATGTATTAATACTTTGGTAATGTATTTATTAATGTATTTAATAATTTTTTATTTATTTTTATGGTTACTTTAATAACTTATTAATAATGTATTATTTCATTAGTGTATTAATGTTTTAATAATGTATTAATTAATTAATATATTACATTATTAATGTATTAATTAATTAAACTATTACATTACATTGTACATTACATTAATGTCATTTATAGTTATGATCATAAGATATCATGATCATGGTCGATCACATTCAACCACACTCATTTTAAATAAACTTTTTAATATATTATTAAGTTAATAATGTACTATTAATGCATGACTTTATTAGTGTATTAATACTTTAGCAATGTATTAATTAATAATGTATTATTGTATTGATTAATTAACACATTACATTATTAATATTTTAGTATTTTGATATGTTACATTATGCATAATGCATTATTACTTTAATTTATACATTACAGTAATATAATAATATATTGTCAATGTATTAATACTTTAATAATTTTTTACTAAACACACTAAGGACAATGCATTACTTTTTTAATAATGTATTATTAATATATTGCTTTATTAGTGTATTACTATTTTAGCTATGTACTAATTAATAATATATTAATATATAAATTATTTAATACATTACATTATTAATGTATCAATCAATTAATACATTACTTTATAGAATATTCTAAATTAATATTTTAATTTATACATTACATTTAGTACATTAATATATTATTAAATTATTAATGTGTCATTAATATTAAATTAATAACATTATTTTAGTAATGTACTAATTATTAATATATTAATATATCCATTAATTAATACCTTACTTTATACACTAATCTAAATGAATACTTTAATTTATACATTACATTTAATGCATTAATATATCATTACATTATTAATGTGTCATTAATATTAAATTACATTAATACTTTAATTTATGGATAATGCGTTAATATTTTAATTTATACATTACTGTAATATAATAATGTATTGTCAATGTATTAATACTTTAATATTTTTTTACTAAATACAATAAGTACAATGTATTACTTTGTTAATAATATATTATTGATGTATTAATTTATTATTATATTACTATTTTAGCAATGTACTAATTAATAATATATTAATATATAAATTATTTAATACACTATTTTATTAATGTATCAATCAATTAATACCTTATTTTATACACTAATCTAAATTAATGCTTTAATTTATACATTATATTCAATACATTAATATATCGTTACATTATTTTTTAAGTAAAAGGCGACTCCTGTTATATTATAGCTTCAAAAAAGAAATACAAATGACACACAGGTGCCAACTGTCTTGCCTATGCAGGAAACCAAGACAGCTGGCCTGCCCACAGTAGCATGCAAAATCAAACAGTTCGTTGCGCCACCCTGCCCGAAGGAAACTAGGGTGCATGTCCATTGTCAACAACAGTTTAGTAAGGCTTATGCTAACGCTAACCAAGCTAACAACTAAAGAGCTACTGCAGCACACCCATTTCTACTACTTTGTTTAATCGCTCTGAAAAGGAAACTATAACACCACTTTGTACAAAGCTCATATAGATATCATATATCCAATGCATTTAAACAAAGAACACATTTAACTCAGAGTAAACAATATCATTACTTCTATAATTAAACAATCCATAGTATGTCATACTAAATCATATACACAGCAGAAAACATGATAACATAAGCAATAGAGTCATGCAATCTATGAGTAAAACATAAACAAATACTTATCTTTATCGATGGTAGATTCCACCAACCAAGTGCAGGCCTTCCACAAACCTCCCAGCCTTAGACCACAGTGCTCATGAGCTCAGCAATGGATCACCCCCGAGCTGGGACTAAGCTCCACCCCAAGGCAAGGAATCCTAGCTAGGCTGAGGTTACAGGGAAAACAACACTTAGAATCTGGAAGGATTCTTCCCAGAATGCCATCTTACGCCCACTACTACCAGACTCTCATTCCCCACATGCCTGTTCTGCCTGGGAGTATACACCTTCACAAGCACAGTCCATCGGTGCTAACCTCCCTCTCCGGGTCTCGGCAACAGGCCGGATCCAGAAGTCTCAGAGCCTGAAGCTGGTGCTGGACACTCTCTGGAAGAAACCTCTTCCAACAACATCCACCTCCCTCACCTAGAGAGAGATCACACACAGGCTCAATTACCACCTACACTGGACAAGAATTCACGTGCTATCCATCTCTACATGACCACTACAGTCAACCAGGAATACAGACTCAAACTTTTCAAACAAGCTCAGCAATGGCGACAAGGTCTCACGGTGTTGATTTTCGGAATTGCGTGAGAAGCAATTCATGCAGGGAATTACACAAACTCTGTGGTGCAGAATGGGAGGATAAATCGGGCTTTTCAGCAATCGAACACAGTCTTCTCATCTCTCAGAACAGAGGGTGTACATGGATTTGCAGAGACATACACAAGCTTTTAGCCCCTCAGCACTGTGTGGTCACAACAACTCACGAGGGAAACAGACACGAGCTTCCCAACGGGTTCAACAATGGTTGGTCACTTCTATTTCCGAATCCGCCAACATAGAATAGACTCATGCTCTGGTTGTCGGGGATGCGTGACAGACAATCCACGCAGGGTTAACACAGGTTTGAACTATTCAGACAGGGGTTGTACCGGCTATCTCAGAAGTCAACCCAGGATTTTTCGGCCTTCAAGGATGCACCAGGGTATTCTTTTGCAGAGGTCCCCTCGTTCCTTCAGACCATCCCGTAGAATGGAGAAGAGGAAACTTTCTCACGACTCACCCTAGCCATTTTATTCACATGCACCAGGGTTGATACTTGTCACCCATGGAGCTGCATGCGTTCCACCAGCACACGTTCCTCCCACCACTTTGGAATTCACGTGTCCTTCCAAAAGGACTTAGGGTAAAAACATATGATGCACATAACTTTTGGAATAATATTAAAATATTATTCCCAGGCTTAAGCCCCCTAGGCTTAGCCCCTAGGCTCAACACTTATCCCCTTTCCCACCTTCCAAACCCTAATTCCTTGCCCCCTCTGTTGATGGTCAGTCCCCCTTCACTCATTCATCATGGTTGGTCTGCACCTGGCGGTGTTTATATTTTATTAATTGTTCTGCATGATTACATATACAACAACAGGCTCCTGGCCTTCAACACTTAGGCTCCCAGGCCTAACAAACACATAAGCCTTCAACTTATAAGAACTTGGCTCACCAGCCTATAAAACATAATTACAATTTCTTTCAGAACATGGTTTGCAACGGGGCTCGGCCTTGGGGACACTACAATCCCCCTCCCCTTATTTTTTCACTATCCTCAGTGCAACTTACATTGTCTCTGCAGGCCTTTCAAAATTTTCAAAAAGATGCGGGTTCTCTGCCCGCATAACCTCTTCATGCTCCCATGTCGTGTCCTCAGGACCATACCAGGTCCACTGGACCTTTACAAGTTCTATAGCTTGATTCCAGAGTTGTTTGCTTTTCCTGTCCAATATACGCACAAGATGCACTTGCAGGACACCTTCTGGTTACACCTGAATCACATTCCAATCGATAACATGATTAGCATCAGGTACATATTTCTTAAGCAGTGAAACATGAAACACGTTATGTACAGTCATAGATGCAGGTAATGCAAGCATGTATGCAACCGGCCCAATCCTTTCCAAGATCTCAAATGGCCCACAAAATATTGCTGCCAACTTGGCGCAACTTCCCAGCTTTAGGGAACTCTTGTTAATTTTCACTTTCAGGAAAACATGGTCACCTAGTTTGAATTCTCTATGGGTTGTGTTACTATCAGCGTAACTTTTCTGCCTGTCTTGGGCATCTTTTAGATTATGTTTAATTCTTATCATTTGGTCTTCCATCTCTTTGAGCAGTTCAGGCTCAACTACTACTCTGTCAGCTAGATTATCTCAGCTCACTGGAGTGTTTCACTTTCTTCCATAAAGCACTTCGAACGGGCTCATCTTCAATGATGCATGATACGCATTATTATAGGCGAATTCTACCAAATGCAGGTAGTCTTCCCACCTTGATGGTTTATCCATCACATACATTCTCAGCATGTCTTCTATTACTCTGTTTACTCTCTCTATCTGTCCATCAGACTCGAGATGATATGCTATGCTAAAGTTCAGATTCGTTCCGAATCCTTTGAACAGTCCTTTCCAGAAATTCGAAGTAAATTTCGGGTCTCTATCAGACACAATTGTCTTAGGAATTCCATGCAAGCGTGCAACTTCTTTTAAGAAAATATCAGCAACATCTGTTGCTCTGTGGGTGGTTTTCAGTGGAATAAAATGGGCAGCTTTAGTAAGCTTGTCCACTACCACCATGATTGAATCATGTTGCTTTCTTGTTCTGGGCAATCCTGTGATAAAATCCATTGTTACCACACCCCATTTCCATTCAGGAATAGGTAAAGGTTGCAGCAACCCTGCTGGGTGCCTATGCTCCGCCTTAACCTTCTGGCACTCCATACATCTGGTGATGTATTCAACGATTTCTTTCTTCAAACCCGGCCAAAAATAATGTATTTTGACTGCTGCCACAGTCTTCTGATATCCAGGATGTCCAGCATAAGCCACGTTATGCATCTCCTTTAGAATTGCCAGCTTCAATTCTTGGACATTGGGTACATACACTCTATTTTTATACATAAGTAAACCATTAGTTCCCAAGGTGTAACTTTCCTTGGTCTGTGGTCTCTCACGCTGTTGTAGCTTTGCTACAAGATTTTTTTACTACAAATCAGCATTTGCATCTTCCAAAATTCTTTCTTTCATCTCAGTCTGGTACATGCTAATGGTTGTAGCATGTAATTCATGCACTTTTCTGCTGAGTGCATCAGCCACCTTATTTTCTTTCCCTTTGATATGCTTGATATCAAAGTCATATTCGCATAGAAACTCCATCCATCAGATTTGCCTAACGTTTAAGGTCAGCTGATCAAATAAATAATTCAGACCGTTATGGTCTGTTCTCAACTCGAATCTCTTTCCCATGAGGTAATGTCTCCACTTCCTCAAGGCGTGGACGATTGTTGCCAGCTCTAAATCCTGAGTGGAATAATTCTTCTCATGTTCCTTCAACTTTCAGGATTCATAACAAACTACAAATCCCTCTTGGCTGCGAACTCCTCCCAGCCCCTCCTTACATGCGTCTGTGCATACTACGCAATCCTTGTTTGGATATACAATCTTTAGGATTGGAGCACTAGTTAGCAGTTGCTTCAATCACTGGAAGCTGCTCTCACATTCTTCAGTCCACTGGAACTTCTTCTCCTTCCTTTGCAAGGAAGTGATAGAATGAGCTATCTTTGAGAATCCGGCTATGAACCTCCTATAATAGCCCGCCAGACCCATAAAAGATCTAACTTTTTCCACATTCCTTAGCACTAGCCACTCTCGAATGGCCTGTACCTTTTCAGGATCCACAACGATCCCTTCTTCAGATATAATGTGTCCCAAGTAATGGATCTGCCTTTGGTAAAAAGAGAACTTGCTCATTTTTGCATACAACTGGTGTTCTCTCAACACCTGCAGCAACATTCTCAGCTGTTGCTCGTGTTCTTCCTCTGTCTTGAATACACCAAGATATCGTCCAGGAAGACTATGACAAACATGTCCAAATAATTTCTGAACACTCTATTCATTAAACACATGAAAACAACAGGCGCATTGGATAGTCCAAACAGAACCACCATGAACTCATAATGACCATACCTTGTTCTAAAGGCGGTCTTGATAATGTCCTCATCCTTTATTCTCACTTGGTGATATCCTGATCGAAGATCTATTTTCGAAAATATTTTTTCATCCTTCAACTGATAAAAAAGATCATCAATCCTTGGCAGAGGATACTTGTTCTTGACAGTGACATTATTCAACTGTCGAAAATCAATGCACAGCCTCAACGTCCCATATTTCTTCTTCACGAATAGGACCGGGGCTCCCCACGGTGACACACTGGGACGAATGTAACCTTTCTTTAGTATCTCTTCGAGCTGCAATTGCAACTCTTTCAGCTCTGGCGTACTCATTCTATAAGGAGCTTTCGAAACTGGAGTTGTTCCAGGCAT
>ML792744.1:394511-410077 GCA_009831015.1 Picea engelmannii
CAGGCATCAAATTTATAGAAAAATCGATGTCCCTCCTCGGAGGTAGTCCAGGTACCTCTTGAAATACATCCTTGAACTCCTTGAGTACTTCATGGTCTTCCAGATTCGATACTACATCTTGGGATGCTTCTTCCACCCGAGCTACAAATAATTGACAGCCTTTCTGGTAACATTTCTTCAACTGCATGGGTGAGATTTCCCTCATAGCCACGGCTCTGGGAATTCCTTGGATTGTTACCTGATTTCCCTCTTCGTTAAGGCATGTGAACCTCTTGTTACGGCAATCCAGAAGGGCATGGTTTTGGTCCAACCAGTCCATCCCAATTAAACAATCGTATGAGCCTAAAGGCAGAATGTTCAATTCAGCCTTAGTGCTCACTCCTTTCATGTCCACTGAATAGGACTTAACCAATTCAATGACCTTCCTCTTGGTCCCTGTGGCCAACTGCACTAACCAAGACTTCTCATGTTTTCTCCTCATTAGATGCAAACTTTCCACCACTTCTAGGATCTACATAACTATGGCTAGCCCCTGAATCAATTAAAATAACAAGTGGTCGGTTGTTAATCGTACCTTCCACTTCAATCATGTGCGATTGGAATTCTGCTTGCTTGTTTTCCAGGGCTACGTAGATCCTCAACATTCTTCTGCCTATATCCTCCACTATTTTAGCTTACTGAACAGTATGTACAGTTCTCGCCTTACCATTTTTATGGGGACAATCTTTGTACTTGTGGTTTCCTTAACAGCCCCAACACTGAATGGGCACCAGTCTCTGTCTTTGTGCTCCCTCTTCAGTCCTTCTCGGCTCTCTAAATGATGGTTGTCCCTGAAGACTGTTTCTGAAAAAGGAAGGCTTGTTTCCCCTCTGCCTCTGTTCCTTCTTAAACTTCCTCTAATCATTCCAAACCTTCCAAAAGGTAGGCTTTTCTCTTTGTTGTTCGTATAGACATTTCGCCCTTCTTATGGTTTCTTCCATGGTCTTAGGATCGTCATACTGAATATTGTCACCAATGGAAGGTGGTAGTCCACTCAGATATCTTTGAATCTTGACAGCCTCATCTTTGATGAATGGAACATACTTCAGTAGTTCTAGGAAACTTCATTCATACTCATCAATGGTCATACTGCACAACTTGAGTTCGAAGAACTCCTTCATCTTTCTGTCATAGTATCTTTTAGTCAGGTATTTCTTCTCAAAATACCTCTTAAATTCCTTCCAAGTGACCTCTTTCTCTCTGATGTGTTGCACCTGCACAAACTGATCCCACCACATGGATGCTTTTCCTTTCAGTTGGTACATTGCAATTCTTCCTTCTGCATGGGTAGAATAATTTTGCAGTTGGAAGTATTTCTTCATGCCAAGCAACCAGGTCTCGACATCTTCTCCCTTCTTATGTTCTCCATCGAATGTTGGAGGCTTAATCTTGTTCATCTCCCCTTTCAATTCATCCTTTCCATATTTTTGGTGTTTTCTGGTAGGGGATGGGCTTGGACTACTATGTGTCTTCCTGTCATAATGTCTTTGGGAGTGACTAAGATGTCGGCTACTACACCTCGACCTACTTCTTCTCCCATGGGTTCTGCGACTCTCCGTCGTACTTGAGTCTCCTCCCTTCTCGAGTTTCTTCTCTATTCTTTCCAGGCTCTTCAAAAATTTTAAGTTTAACTCACCCTGTCGATCCTTGACTTTCATAAGCTTTCGGCTATCATCTCGGCGAGCCTTGGCCTCTCTTTGCAACCCTTCAATGATTTTCATTATGTATCCTTCCTTATCCTTTTCTTTTTTGTGCCCGTTGGAGTTCGATCCTTCGAATCCCAGGTTAACATCCTTTCCTTCCTATTCATATTCTATTTCAGGGGTAATCTGCACTTTTCCCCACTCCATACTCGGCGTTGGTTAACTAGAGTCCTGACCTCTGTTGAACTCTGCACACGCACTCTCTATGGAATTAAATTTGAAGTTTGTCAGGTCATTAAACTTCATAAACAATCCACAACATTTATGACTAACACCAACAAGAACAAAATACATTTCGATTCCAATGAGTTTTCTGAGCTCTCGTTCGGCTCTGCAATTTTCGTGTTTTCTAAGATTTCATTTTCGGCACTTCGGAATTTCGGGACTTCGGGTTTTGGGGTTTTCGGCCCACAAGACTTTCAACTTTCTTTCCTTTCCAACCCCCGACTTTCGAAATTCCGACTTACTCTACCCTCCAGGCCCACATGACTCAGTGGTTACCCAAAGCTATAGTGGTACGTGGTATGTTAATGAGGGCACACGTCACTTTTTAATGACTTCATCGGGTCCCACCTCTCTCGCTTCTCTTCTTGACCCACTGGCACGTGGTACATCTCCATGTGTCCATGTCCATTCCTAGAAAAATCCAATGGTCAGATCTTTCTCACATCTACGACGCAGATCCTTTCGGGGTTTTGGGCTTCCAAATGCCGATACGCTCTAACTCCCATTAGCCCTCCGGGCTAGACTCGTGGTTCACACGACCTCCCCTTATATGACCACAGTTATACCTCCTATCAGGGTTTCAGACTTTCCAATGCCGAAACACATATGTCCTCAGGATTCACGATTCCCCAAACCCCGATTTCCCGATGGATGACTCTCCTTCCGGAACTTTCCCGACTACCTCGATCTCGGCCATGCGTCCCCAAGAATGGACGGTCCTCGCCGCTTCTCGCTATTTATCGATTTCGCGATTTCAAATGCTTCGGGTGCCTTGTCTTCAGGATTCGTGAAACGCCGAACCCCGATGTGCTGATTTGACTTTTCTACCGAGACTTTCCTGATGACAAAATCCTTTGTCAACTCAAAACCCTGGTAGCTCGTATACCGACGGGTCGCTCAATGTCCGCCACGTGTCTCAATTATTGGATGACTCTGATCAAATCTTGGGACTTCGCCTGGTGCAAGGTAAAAAACGCTCACCTATGTGAGTCCAGGTGTCCAGATCTCTGAATTGGACAATAGCGCGACACACGTCCTTCCTTAGACGGACGGCTCAGACTCCCTCTCGCTATTTCAGAACTTGAAATGTCCCGACCTTGTTGACCTCGAGAACTCCGATATCCCGAACGTCGATATCCCGATAAGCCAACTCCTTTCGGGACTTTCACCCTCCTGTTCACGAAGCTTTAAAACTCCGTGAAACTCTCTACCGATCTGACGACTGTCGGGTAATTTGCTCAAGATCTGACAGCTCACAAGGGTTCGCCTTCCCTCCCAAATAGATCCTAGAGCTTCCACACCACCGGTGTGGAGTCCTCTCTCCCTGTGCACTCATACCACAATGGCTGCGGTTTCATAATTTCTCTATACCTCCTGAGCTTTAAAAAAACTCGTCAAGCAACTCCTTGACATTTTGGAGTAAACCAAGGTCCGAAATTGGCCTTCTAGACCCAATTTCTCCTCACATTCTCAGTCCAAAGACCACTCCACTGGCCCATCTAGGCTCAGTGTCGAAACCTTGGCTCTGATACCAATTTGTAGCACACCCATTTCTACTACTTTGTTTAATCGCTCTGAAAAGGAAACTATAACACCACTTTGTACAAAGCTCATACAGATATCATATATCCAATGCATTTAAACAAATAACACATTTAACTCAGAGTAAAACATATCATTACTTCTATAATTAAACAATCCATAGTATGTCATACTAAATCATATACACAACAGAAAACATGATAACATAAGCATCAAAGTCATGCAATCTATGAGTAAAACATAAACAAATACTTATCTTTATCAATGGTAGATTCCACCAACCAAGTGCAGGCCTTCCACAAACCTCCCAACCTTAGACCACACTGCTCATCAGCTCAGCAGTGGATCACCCCTGAGCTGGGACTAAGCTCCACCCCAAGGAAAGGAATCCTAGCTAGGCTGAGGTTACAGGGAAAACAACACTTAGAATCTGGAAGGATTCTTCCAAGGATGCCATCTTACACCCACTACTACCAGACTCTCATTCCCCACATGTTTGTTCTTCCCGGGAGTATACACCTTCACAAGCACAGTCCATCAGTGCTAACCTCCCTCTCTGGGTCTCTGCAATAGGTCGGATCACGAAGTCTCAGAGCCTAAAGCTGGTGCTGGACACTCTCTGGAAGAAACCTCTTCCAACAACATCCACCTCCCTCACCTAGAGAGAGATCACACACAGGCTCAATTACCACCTACACTGGGCAACAATTCACGCGCTATCCATCTCTGCATGACCACTATAGTCAACCGAGAATACAGACTCAAACTTTTCAAACAAGCAAAGCAATGGCGGCAAGATCTCACGGTGTTGATTTTTGGAATTGTGTGAGAAGCAATTCCCACAGGGAATTACACTGACTCTCTGGTGCAGAACGGGAGGATGAATCGGGCTTTTCAGCAACTGAACACAGTCTTCTCAGCTCTCAGAACAAAATGTGTACACGGATTTGCAGAGACATACAGAGGCTTTTTCCCCCTCAGCACTGCGTGGTCACAACAACTCACGGGGAAAACACATACGGGCTTCCCAACGGGTTCAACAATGGTTGGTAACTTCTATTTCCCAATCCGCTAGCATAGAATAGACTCACGCTCTAGTTGTCGAGGATGCGTGATAGAAAATCCACGCAGGATTAACACAGGTTCGAACTGTTCAGACAGGGGTTATACCAGCTATATCAGAAGTCAACCCAGGATTTTTTGGCCATGAGGGATGCACCAAGGTATTCTTTTGCAGAGGTCCCCTCGTTCCTTCAGACCGTCCCGTAGAATGGAGGAGAGGAACCTTTCTCACGGCTCACCCTGTTCGTTTTATTCGCATGCACCAGAGTTGACACTTGTCACCCATGGAGCTACATGCATTCCACCAGCACACATTCCTCCCACCACTTGGGAATTCACGTGTCCTTCCAAAAGGACTTAGGATAAAAACATATGATGCACATAACTTTGGGAATAATATTAAAATATTATTCCCAGGCTTAGCCCCTAGGCTCAACACTTAGCCCCTTTCCCACCTTCCAGCCCCTAATTCCTTGCCCCCTCTGTTGATGCTCAGTCCCCCTTCACTCATTCATCGTGGTCGGTCTGCACCTAGTGGTGCTTATATTTTATTAATTGTTCTGCATGATTACATATACAACAGCAGGCTCCTAGCCTTCAACACTTAGGCTCCCAGACCTAACAAACACATATGCCTCCAGCTTATAAGAACTTGGCTCAACAACCTATAAAACATAATTACAATTTCTTTCAGAACATGGTTTGCAATGGGGCTCGGCCTTGGGGACACTACAACTACAACTCTTGTAAACAACAAAAGAAATAGAGTTGGAAACCATGCGAAACAGAAGAACCTATTCCCCGGAGTCCTCGCAGTCGTCCTTCGCCTTTCCGCTCCTGACTGGAATGACATAGGGCTGAGCACAAGTTGGACATTGTTGCCGAGGTGTGGCACTAGAGTAGGCTACGTATAGCATGTCCAAGCATTGCCTAACGCTGACGGCTCTGAAAATTTGATCATCCACCAGACTTTGGACCTCAAATATCAGGTTCAGGTGCTCCGGATGCAGGAGTGGTGTCGAGGGCGGTGACTTTTGCTTGGCATCCGTTTCCCGACGACCCTGCTTCTTTCCCTATGGCTGCGAGTCGATGGTGCTTTCCGGCAACTCCTCCTCTACTAGGAAAGTGGTGAGCTCTTCATTAGGAGCGTCGCTAGGACCGAAAGTGTCTCTCGAGCGGGGCGGTGCTGCTTCTTCTCCAATGCACGTTGGGGGGTTCCAATTATCTGGAACTATAAACGTTCGACTCTCAGAAAAGTCCAGTGGGAGCTCCATGGTCAGGATTTCTTCGACGGAAGTTTTGGGGGGCGATCTCGTCCGGCTGGTCGCCCTACGTCGCTTTCTCTTGGCCAGAAGCAGAGCTCGTTCGAATCTCTTCTGTCGTTTCCTCCTGGAGTCAGCTGCATACCAATCGGCTCCCCTGCGAGGTCTCCCCCTCGCTTGCGGCATGGTGAGAGTGAGGACCAATGCCAGGGTGTCGCCTGCACTGTTGTTCCTGCTCTGCTCGGCAAGCTTCGAATGCACTCTAAGAGTTCGGGCGAGGCGGATAATGGCATAAATTATGGCTGCAGCCATTAAAGCCGAGAGCTTAATGCTCTGGCCGACCGGCCTGTGCTCACTCGTGAGAGGCCCCATCGATAGATGTAGGCCGACGGAGGTGAGAGCCTTCATAAATGGCTATGGTGTGAGGTGAGAGCTACCATAAATGGCCTCTCCCTGCGTGCCTTCACGTGCCCCTTCCTTTCTGCGTGGCACCCCATCGGGGGGTCATTACATTATTAATGTGTCATTAATATTAAGTTAATAACACTATTTTAGCATTGTACTAATTAATAATATATTAATATATTAATTATTTGATACATTACATTATTAATGTATCAATCAATTAATACCTTGCTTTATACATTAATCTAAATTAATACTTTAATTTATATATTACATTTAATATATCAATATATGATTATATTATTAATGTATTTTACATTATTAATAGTTTAATAGTTTAATATGTTACACTATACATTAACTTAGTACTTTAATTTATACATTACATTAATGTAATAGTGTATTACTAAATACATTTAGGTTAATGTATTACTACTTTATTAATGTATTATTGATGCATTTTTTATTAGTGTATTAATACTTGAGTAGCCTATTTATTAATATGTTTAATGTGTTAATGTATTGCTTTATTAGTGTATTATTATTTTAGCAATGGATTAATTAATTAATACATTACATCATTGATCTATCAATCAATTAATACTTTACATTAAACACTAATGTAAATTAACACTTTAATTAATATATTATTATTATATATTACATTACTCTAATATATTAATAGACCATTAATTTATATACATTAATACATTTATATAATACACTAATTATGTATTAATACATTAATAGTCATCCTCAAGGCATATATGCCCTCAACAAGTAACATCCACTTTGTAAAAGTGGTTGAGATAAGCCAAGGACGTCATTTTCCACCTTCCCAAATTAATGGCGTCCATCAAAGTATATCAACCATTTTTGTAAAGTGATTGTTGCTAGTAGATATTATATATTTACGCATACATACAAAAGTATAATGCAATACACTTAGTGCACTGTGTGGAAAGAGAGTGTAAGATTGTAAACCTATATTTGGCTGCTATAATTTCCAATGAATAATAAGAAGGGTTCCATATAAATATTGTATTCAATGTGGAATTGCTTTCATTGTGTATTTGTTGTGATCTCTTACTGAATTGCTATTGAATATTACTCAGTTTATGCTTTCACTGCACAACAAGTGATATCATAGCAGGTGAGTGAGCGCGGAGTCGAGCAAATCTGCGTGAGTTCAAAGGAGCCTTTGGGGGCTATCTAACTTGTGAGGGGGAGTTCCTTCCGAATATGCGCGTGGAAATTTGATCTGAGCGTTGAAAGAGCTTGATCCATGTGCCACGATGAATTTGTTGCAGGGGGCATTATTCTTTGCGCCCTTGTTGCAGGGGGCATTGTTTTTTAAGCCCTAACTTGGGTTGGTGGGGCGTTGATGTGTCTCCAACTTAAGAAATTGACTTTTTCCAAGATGAACGCTCCCTTCACCTTTCGGAAGGTGCAATAATCGTATAAAGCAATTTTAATTGAAAGCACGAGGTATGGAAGCGGGATATATTATGTGAAGGATGATTTTTTTTTTCCATTAATCACGTAGATCGAAAACCCCAGAATTATAGGAAAAAAGGAATTATATATCGGATGGTTTGGAAGTGATATTTTGTTTCATTAAAGCACAAAGAAGGATCAATTTCATAAATAAAAAGGTAGACCTTTGTTATATATTATGCACAACATATATATTTTATAAACGGTCAAACTTTGTAAAAGGTTTTAAGGAACATACATTAAATTGTGGTTTTTTATTAAACCTTCTAAATTAATATTTTGGGGTTCATTCCTTTTTACATAATATTTTTTCATCATAATCAACAGCTTGGTTTTATAAGATGTAGATTTTTATGATGTTTTGTGTTAATGGCAAAAGTACAGAGTTTGAAAGGTGGAGAAATTCAACGGTAAGAATGATTTTGAGTTGTGGAAGTTGAAGATGGAGATGTGCTTGTGCAACAAGGATTGCAAAAGGCATTGGCGGGAAAGACAAAGAAACTGACAAGTATGACAAACAAGGATTGGGATTATCTAGATGCAAGAGCTCTTAGTACCATCCGTTTGTTTAACATCGTTGGAGAGGAGACAACATTAGGCTTGTGGAACATACTAGAAAGTATTTATATGAAAAATTCTTTGACGAACATAATCTTCTTGAAGAGGCAGTTGTATAGCTTACAGATGAAAGAAGGTGAAAAGTTGTCGATCATTTAAATATTTTCAATACCCTGATTTGTCAATTAACTAGTATGGATGTAAAATATGAAGATGAGGACAAAACAGTCACAGTATTGTGTTCGTTACCTGAATCTTGGGATCATATGGTCACATTTATGTGGTTTAGAAAAATAGACACCATTGATTATAATACTGTTGTGGGAGCTCTGTTGACTAGGGAAATGAGGAGAATATCTAGTAAAGAAACCTCAACAACATAAGTAATTGTGGTCACAGGTCGATCTACAGAAAGAGGGAAGGGTCAGAGAGGTACATCAAGATCTAGGTCAAGAGGCAAGAACGGTAAGAAAAAACTTTGGTTCTGTGGAAAATATGGGAATCTCAAGAAGAATTGCTAGAAAAGACAAAAAAAATCCAAAGAGGACTCCACAAAGGAAGCAAAAGAAGCTAATTCAACTTAAACAAGTTCAAGTTCAGGTTCAAGTATGGTTGATGAGGTGTTATCTACTTATGATGTTTCAGAACAACATCAACATTGGTTGTTAGATTCTAGTGTGTCCAGTCACACGTGTCATCATAGAAATTGATTCTCAAGTTACCAATCTATTGATGATGGTGTTGGTTTTATGCGAAATGATTTTTCTTGTAAAATTGTTGGGGTTGGAAGTGCCCAGATTAAAATATATGATGGTACTGTAAGAATGTTAACATATGTGAGGCATGTAGTTGAACTTAGGAAGAACTTAATATCTTTGAGAGTTATAGATTATATCGGTTATAAGTGTACAGATCAAGGTGGAGTAATAAAGGTGTCCAAAGTAATCTTAGTAGTCATTAAGGCAAAGAGGATTGAGAAGGACTGAAGAAAGGACTGGAATAAATCAAGTAGTGGTAGCACTTGAAGGTGCAAGTGACTCTATTTGTTTATTGCATCATCATTTGGGTCATATGAGCGAGAAAGGGATTAAGATACTAGTTGATTGTAAGTAACTTCCAAGTTTAAAATTTCTAAATTTGAATTTCTGAGAGTATTGTGTTTTTGGAAAACAGTGTGGAAATGTTTTTAAAATGGGAAGGCATATAAGGAAAGGTATCCTTGATTACATTCATTCATATGTTTGGGGACCATGCCCTACAATTTATTTTGGAGGATTTTCATGTTTTGTTACATTTATAGATGATTTCTCTAGAAAGGTGTGGATATATTTGATTAAAAGAAAAGTTGATGTATTTAATACTTTTAAGAAATTCAGAGGTTTGCTTGAAAAGAGCACTGAAAAATCAATCAAGTGTTTAAGAATAAATAATGGAGGTGATTTTACATCTGTGGAATTTGAAAACTATTGCAAGGATGTTGGGATCGAAAGACATAAGACCATGGTTTATACTCCTCAGCAAAATAGTGTTGGTGAACACGTGGATATGAATCTTCTATAAAGAGCAAGGAGCATGCTCAATAATACCAAGTTGCAGCAGGAATTGTGGGCAAAAGCAGTTCTTACAACATGTTATCTGATAAATTGGTAACCATCAACTACAATAAACTGTAAGATTACAAAAGAGGTATGGACAGGTCATTTATGTGATTATTCAAATCTTAGAATATTTGGTTGTGATGCTTATGCTCTTATTTCTAAATATCACCATTCTAAGTTAGATCCTATATCAAAGAAATATTTATTTGTTGGTTATGGTGATGGAGTTAAGGGGTATATATTGTGGGATGCTACTACCCACAAACTCATCATAATAGTATTTGATGAATCCTCACTCATAAAATCAGACCTATTAGATGTTGAAGTGAGACAACAAGAGGTACCGTAAGTTCAAAAAATCCAATTGAACACTCAATCATCTGCAAAAAAGGAGTAGCATGGAGAATTTCCAGAAGAAGAAGATGAAGATGCAAAAAATATCTAGGAAATTGTGGATATGTCACAACCATCCCTAAGGAGATCTACACATCAAGGAATCCTCCTACAAGGTATGATGATTATGTTTCATCTATGGATTTGGTTTCTAATGATGGTGAACCTAGTTGTTATCAGGAAGAAATGAAGGTGTCTGAAAGTGTTAAATGGAAAGAATCTATGAAAGAAGAAATGGATTAATTAGAGAGGAATAAAACATGTGACCTGGTAGAATCTCCAAAGGAAAGGAAGGTTATCAGTTGCAAGTGGGTCTAGAAAACTAAAAAAGGGTGTTGACAATAAATTTGAAAGGTATAAAACAACACTAGTAACAAAAAATTATTGTAAAAAGGAAGGTATTTATTTTCATGAAATATTTTCATCAATTGTGAATCTTGTTTCAATTTGTGTTGTGTTAGCACTAGTTGCTTTACTTAATCTTGGGTTAGAGTAGCTAGATGTTAAAACAATGTTTCTACATGGAAATTTGTATGATATATATATATATATATATATATATATATATATATATATATATATATATATATATATATATGNATGGAACAACCGGAAGGGTTTGTTTAGGATGAAAATAAGAGGGTTGTTTGAAAACTCAAGAATTTGTTGTATGGCCTAAGGAAGTCTCCCGGACAATGGTACAAGAAGTTTGATTCCTTCATCGTAAGCCAAAATTTTACAAGAAGAGAATATGATTAGTGTGTTTACTTTAAAAAGTTGGAAAATGGAATATTCATTATTTCGGTGTTATATGTTTATGATATACGTGTTGCAAGCAAAAGCATGGTTGAAATAAACAAGTTAAAGGCTTAGTTGGCTAGGATGTTTGATATGAAGGATCTAGGAGCAACAAAACAAAACTTGGGCATGGAGATACCCAAAAACAAGAAAAATATTAAGTTGTGGTTATCAAAATAGAAGTATGTGGAGAAAATACTTATGAGATTCAGTATGAATAATGTGAAACTTGTACAAATCCATTTGTCTTTCCATTTCAAGTTTTCTTCAAGTTTATGTCCTAGTAATGACGAAGAAAAAGATTATATGTTTTGTGTACCATATGTTAATGCAGTAGGAAGTTTGATGTATACAATGGTGAGTTCTAGACCAAATATTTCACATGTAGTTGGTGTTGTCAATAAATACATGGAAAATCCAGGTAAAGAGCATTGGGAAACAATGAAATGAGTTCTTCGATATCTTAGGGGCAGAAATAATTATTCTATCACCTATGATGGTTTCAGTGATTTAGTTCATGGTTATGTTGATTCATATTTTGCGGGTGACTTGGACAAAAGGAGATACACTTCATGATATATATTTACTCTTGTAGGAGTCACATGCATGCAAGGAGGAAATTTGGTTAAAAGGTTTGTTGGGTGAGTTTGGAAGGATGCAGGACATGGTGAAAGTATTCTTCGATAGTCAAAGTGTTATTCATTTGGCTATAAATACATCTTATCACAGTAAGATGAAGCATATTTCGATCAAATAAAAAATTTTAGGACAGGTTGTTGATGAAGGGAGATTGGCTCTGGAAAAGGCCCATACAAAAGTGAATTCTACAGATATGTTCACGAAACTAGTTTTGTTAGAGAAGCTATCATGGTGTTTGGATTCTCTTGTCTTGTATAAAAGGTGATGAATTAAATCGATCATGATTTATCAAGTAAATATTTTCAAGGTGCAGATTGTTGAACCATGCCAACTAATTTCCCATGCATATGCATGCACACCATATCAACTAAAAATAGAATGTGCATGCATCCACACTACAGTGATCAATTTGTCTAACTAGTGGATCAGGTTGTAATCAATTTGTCTAATTGTCTAATAGATACTATACATTTGTGCATACTCGTAAAGGTGTAATGCAATACAGTGTAGTGCAGTGTGGGATGAGAGTGTGATATTGTAAGCATGTATTTGGTTGCTGTAATTCTCCATTGAATAGTAAGAATATTGATTATCATTGCCCCATGAATTTTTCCATTAAAAAGGGTTTTCCATGTAAATATTGTATTCATTGTCGGATTGCTTTCATTGTGTATTTGTTTTTATCTCTTTCTTAATTGCTATTGAATATTACTGAGTTTATGCCTCCATTTCACAAGAGTGTGCAAGGTATGAGAGTTCTCATTGATAAATTACTCATAATTATTTGCATATNTATATATATATATATATATATATATATATATATATATATATATATATATATATATATATATAAATTATTATATTAATAAGTACATTTAGTCTTGAAGTGGAAAGGCATAAAAGTTATATCAAACATGGTTCTCAAAAGTGTCATTGGGATTAACTCTTGAAACAGTTTTATATTGGGTTTATTTAAAGGATATCATGAAGAATTAGATTGGTAAAATAGCTACATGAAGGACAATACTTTAGTCAATCCTAAAGTTGGCTTAGTTGGAAAAAGAAAAAAAAATATGTTGTGGGTTTTGAGTGATAAGTCTTTGTAAATTATGAGTTAAAAGAATAGTATAAACAAAGGAGGGAGTTAAATGTGAGTCTTCAAGGGAGACAATTATCCCTCACAATGTAATGTGATTCATATTTTAGCCAATGGGATCGGTTTCTTGCCAACATTGGTCAATATCCAGTCGAAAACCTTTAATTGAGTGTAAAAGTCTCGTTCCAGCAAAAAAAAGTCTTTGTGTAATTTTTAGTTAGAGAGTCGCATTAGGGTCCATTGTGTCATGTCCTAGTCAAGTCAATTCATGATCATGCAGATTCTTTGTTGAGTTATACATAGTTGTACTTTATGTAAATTTAAATTGTTGACTCCATTTCATGACCAAAGACCTGGAAGCATAAAGAATCCATGATCAATCAAAACATAGTAGTAGAGGAAAAAGGGGTGAGTGAAATAAGTTCATGGTTGAAAAAGTGGCAAGGGCATGAGTAAGAATGTTCACTCATAGGAACACACACGCATTCCTATACCTATAGGTTTGGATGTGGTCGAACCTCCATGTCGATTGCCACTTAGGTTTAGTGGCAGTAATGCGTGCACGTTCTTAAGAACACATGTGTGTTCTTAATAATGTGTGCACGGTCCTAAGAACGTGTGCACCTTCTTACTAATAAAAATGTTTAAAGGGCTTGAGCACGATTTGTGCCCATTGTGCATAAATCACGCTTGTGTTTTTCTCATTGGGAATATATAGTGGAGCTAGAGAGGAGGAATAAATGGGGGATATTTCCACCATGTCTAAATGAAAGTGGTGATTGATATTGTGAAGATAAGGGATGTAAGCGCATGTGATAGTTAATCCGGTGAGGGAAACATAGAGCAAAGGAAACGACAATAGGGTAGACCCAATGCAACCAGGAATAATAAAACTTCCCAAAGCTCCACCCCTTCCTAGAAAATATAGAATCTAAACCTAATAATAATCTTATATGATCTGACACTCTAAAGGGTGCACTGCAATCTCACATATTTCCGACTCAAATAGTCATTTCAACTCAGGTGTACTATAATCTGATGATGTCTGGGCCTCCAAAGGGTTCATTGCAATCTCACTATCTCTCTGCCTCCAAATGGTCCTTTCAATTTGGGTGCACTGAAATCTCATAATATTTAAGCCTTCAAACAGTCATAATGTCCATTTAAGTAGGTTCAATTCCTCTAAATAACTTGTCACCAATTACCTTATTTGTTTTCCATTTTTCATCCTATGTATTTTAGAGATATCACTTTCTATAGTGTACTACATATTAAGATATCACTTTGTTCGGATGATATAGTGGAACTAAGAAAACAAGGACTTGCCATGTCAAGAATTATCGAAATCTTAATCGAGGAGACTAGACAAAAAAAGTAATAAAGTATGCCATGAGAGTAATGGCTCGAGACTTTTAACAAATTGAAATGCATAGAAGAAATCTATCTTTCCATTATTGGAGTAGAGTAATTACTCACCTTAGGGAATTAATCCTCCCTCCATACAAGAGTTGAATTAGATGAATCACAAGTTACTAGGTGATAATAATCACCATAAGTGATTAATCCCTCTATTTAGAGTTAGATAAACCCATCCAAAGTTGGCTTAAAGTTAGGTGATATTATTATTTTCTAGTCGGTTTGAAACAATTCTTTGGTCTATGAAATGTTGGTTTTTCTCAACATGATTTGCAGAGGGCCTTTGCTTGTTAGTATTAATGTAGATTTTGAAATTCAGAAAAGGGTAGAAAATGGGAAACGTGACACCTACACTATATCAACGTTAGTGCTATAGACATACAAAATGATGTATATATCCCTATGTTAATGATGTATATGTTTGAATCACTCTCTATATGCATTATTTCAATGTTTGTATGTCTGGAAATAACACAAAAGTATCTATGAATCTAACAAGAACACAAAAATAAGTAAAACATGTCTCTATGGGTTGTTTTTGTCTGAAGTTGTCACCGATTTTTGTTGGCCATGAGATAGATGAGGTGGGGTGTGTTGGGAACCAAACAATAATCGGCAGGAACATGCACATGTTCCTAGAACATATGAAACTAAAGTGCATGTGAGTTCTAGGAATGTGCATGTGATCCTACTGAGTATAAACGACCAACAACTACAACTCAGTCAATTTATAGGAGCATGTGCATGCTCTTAAATCAATTGATATAACATTTAATATACACAAAACATATTTATGAATAAACATGTATAGGGGTATGGGGACAACTAAGGCCTAATGGGTTAGGATTGAAAGTGTTTTCAAGGATAGAGCAATGGTTAGAGCACCAAGCTATGGGTGATGTGGGTGAAAGCGTTGTACACAAGGTATATGCATAGTTCACTCAGGGCTCGAGTGTAGAGAGGATTAAGGATTGAGTATAATTTATTCATAGGCTTAGATGGAGCTAGGGGGTCTATGGCATGGTCTGCGTCAACCTCTAGCTCAATGTATAAATCTAGATATAGCTCTATGTCATGGTCTAGGTCAAGGTATACGTCAAGCTCTGGGTCATGTTCTAAATCTAGCTACAGATCTATGTCGCGGTATAGGTCTTGGTCTAGGTATAATTCATTATCTACATCATGGTCATCGTATAGGTCTAGGTCATGGTCTAGGTATTTCCATGTTTAGGTCTTTCTATGTCTAAGTTTAGGTCTAGTTCTTGACATGTCTAGGTCAAGGCCATTTCTTTCCTTGTGATGTAGGGAGGAGGGATGTAGAGAGAGGAAG
>ML792744.1:414467-426082 GCA_009831015.1 Picea engelmannii
GAAAGAAAAAACATAAAACTGAAACTTTACACAGTCCATATATTTAATCTAATCAAACGTTATTACAGATTTAAACCATATTGTAAATAATTACAAGGAATGTCGAAGAGAGATAAAAGTTTTAATATTATAGATCTAGCATAAGTCGAACCAATGTCTAGCGTTTGAAAATAGGGCCTGTCTTCAAGGCGATAACCCTGGTATTAAAAATTTAGGGTATGATGAGACCTGAAACAGAAATCGATTAACAAATCTTTCTTTTGCTCCAACAAACAGGACAGTTCTGTAGAAGAAACTTTCTGTAAAAGTTATACTGTAATCACCGAGACCAAATCCCCTTCTTCCAAACCTAATGGAAGTCCGAGGGAATTGAATCTAAATGACCCCCTTTAATTTTGGCAACCATGACTATTCGAAAATCCATAAGTGTTTAGAAGGAAACTCAATTACCTTTTACACCAAGTATGGGGACGAACACCTAAGAGCATTGCGTAGATGAAAAACCTGGAAAATTCACCTTACAAGGATTAGAAAGGCATACTTAAAGAAAACTTGAAGAAACATAAATAGTACGATAATTGTTTTTCCTTAACACCTCATGTACAGTCTGTACTTAACTTTCAACCTCGGCTCGCATGACCTTTCCCCATTGATTTTCCAGCTAGACAGTCGCTCAGGGCCGAGGATGGATGGATAGTATCTCATTGATGGGTACCCTCGCATCAAACAGGGCCCATCATTAGAGTTGTGTATCAATTCAAAAAAAAAATAATGAATTAAAACGGTATAGTGAATATCCTTATACCACAGACATAATTGATAAATAGAGAGAGCAACTGTGCTAAACCCATTCATACAAAGACGTTGAATATTAATGGAGTGTTTTGATCCTTAAGAATTTCTTCCATACCAGAAAGTGTATCTAACTGTCCAAATTAAACTATCTTTTAAAAAGAAAATTGTTAAACATAATGTGCACAAACATCATAAAAACTCACGGTACAAGAGCTACTCATTCGCTGATTTATAGAACCACTTTTACAGAGAATATATTTTTTAATTCAACGATGGTTACAGAAACCCTGGCCACTGGTTCGAATCATGAGATTAATAGAGAGGATAAACAATATTTGAGTAAAGTCAAGGATGCTTTACTGGTATCGAAGAGTTATCTCAGCATGCCAGATTCACAGAGGCCCTTGGTTCAATACCGAACAACTGGTTGGGACCACGATGGAGGCAAGGGGTTTTCTTACGATGCCTGGTATGTTTCAGGAAGGGGTTCTTCCGTGAAGCTCCACCTTTCCTTAGATAACTGAGATAAAATTTACAAAAAAAGAAGAAGAAGAGAAAACCTAGGAAGGATGGCGTACTCAGTAAACAACAAAGAATGCAGTGACTATAACAAAAGTAAATAAACTAGAGATATCAATAAATGTATAACCTTTCCACTATTCAAATTACAGACTTTAGGGTAACCTTCATATCGAATGACCCAGTAACCAGAATGACTTTACAATACAAAGAATTCTAAAAGAACCACTAACCAGAAGCTCTTACCTTATTATGCGGAGTTCCAATGGTAGAGACCTCTCCAATACACCTGATCCCAGCATAAGCTCACGCCTTCAACATTGAGTAGTTACAGAGAAGATGGGATGACTCGGTAATTGGTTTTAGGGAGCAGCACAGGGTCAAATTTTCGAAGTAAGACTAATGCAAATGATAGTTCTAGAGCCCATCTGCTAGTTTACGGATGGTTAATGGCATCTTTAAGTTAGTACTGTAGTTAGGGCAAGGTGGCGAGATTTTGGGGAACCCTTTAACTCATGATAATCCCAAGAGACTGTTTCCAACATGTCGTAAATGCTTTGGCAGGAGGGTCATTATACCTCCTCCACCATATCTGAGGGTAGTCCTATCCAAATCCATGAAACAGAATTGACAGGCATTCTCATCCTCTGGTTATAAGTTTAGTTACGGTTCGTTACTCGAATAGGATGTTGGTTGTTCCAAGAAGGGGTGTTGCAAGAACTGGATTTGTAACTACCATCTCCATGCCTGGTACTCACGTTGTCTATGTCCATGTAGATGGAAAGGAGCGCATTAATTTCACTGTCACCCAAACCCGAAGAAAAATCTAGATTCCACTCCAACATTTATGAAGGGCCATTCTTAGTACTCCTCTCACGTTTGGCCTGACTTGCGCAATACCTTGGAAAATGAATCATATGTATATAGGACTTTTTATTAAAAGTTTATGGCGCCATAAGGTCGATATTAACATGATTATACATATAGAATGTTACTTAGCTATATAGTGGTGCAATTATTCAGCCATATATATATATATATGAACAGGTATATGAATTGTTGTGTGATCATGTGTGGCAAAGTTGTTGTATAAATTCTTTGGTATCGTTATATATGTATAGTTTGACCAGGACAAGAATGTAGCCTAGGCGATTAGGATAATGAAATACTGTTAGGATTACCAGAAGTCATTCAAACAGGAGGTAAAGTTTATAATATCACTTATAAAATAACTCTGGTAAGTTTCAATGTAGAAGGAGAAATGTTTAAATCTCCCTTGTAGCAAGATTGAGCCAGATATGTCTTTGAATTTAGAGTCTATGCCTACAAAGAAAGACAAAATAATTTATTTTATTTTTCAGTAATTAGAGGTACATTACATATGGTATCAGAGAAAAAGTTACAATATTGGGCCTGAACGGGGCCACATTAGTTGCTTAGTATATATACTCTGATTTATGAAAAAAAAAAAAATCTTATGGTTAAAAACAAAAAGCGCTTTTTGTTTTGTGTTAATTATGGCAGCTCAAGAGGATGCAGAAATTAGGAAGGAAGGAAATCCGTAGCAAAGACCTCCTGGAGATCTAAGACAGAACAGTGACAAAAGCTCACCCACGGAGGTGTTGGAAACAATGGGGAATCTTATTGTTGAACTGGAGGTTTTCAAAGCCGAGAATGAAAAATTGAAGAAAGCACAGCAGGAACAACAAGAGATAAATGAAGTCCTCTTGTGTAGTATAGTGACCAAGAAAAGTCCAAAGGATGATAACCATGATGAAGAGGTCAGCAAGAGAGCCTCCAAGAACTCTGGGCTAGAAACGGAAAATGGAGACAGTTTGTCTGAAGGAACACCTTCAACCGAAGACAAAACTAAACCGGACAGAAAAAGAAAACAAGTAGACCACCTTGAAGGAGAATTTAAAAATATTAAACCAGCTACCTTTGATGGAGAATCCAGGACAAGAGAAGAAGATGAGGCATGGTTGTTGGACATCAAAAAATACTTCCAGATCTACAACTATTCTAGCAACATGAAGGTCAGAATGGCCATCTACAATCTGAAAGGGAAGGCCAACATTTGGTGGAAAGACCTAAAATTGGCCAAGGGCCTAAAGGAGAAACAATTGGAATGGACCAATTTTAAGAAGTATTTCAACAAACAATACCTTTCTAAAAGATATTATGAAAGGAAGACGAAAGAATTTTATGAGTTATGACTTGGACAAATGATGATGGAGGACCTTATAAATAAATTTCTGAAACTACTAAGGTTCGTACCATACATCTGGGAAGATAAGGTAAAAATCCAACGATTCTTAAGTTGTCTACCACAGTCCTACAGGGACAGAATTGAGTTTGAAAACCCCAAATCCTTGAATGAAGTATTCAGGAAAGAACGAATGTGCTATGACCAGTATAAACAGTGGGTAGAGTTTCCCAAAGCCTGGAAGGATAAGAAACAAGATCGAATGAACCAGTGGGAGAAGGGATACCAGCCAACTCCTTATCGGAATGTAGCAAAAAGTTTATCGAGAAAGAATTTTCATTCCAATCATCTGAATATGCAAGGCAGCTGTAAACCGGTAAACCTAGGAATGAAGAAGTTTGGGGACAGTTCTCGCAATCCACTTAAGTGTTGGGAATGTGGAGAACCTCATCTAAGGAGGAACTGTCCACATTTAATTTCAGCAAACAGAACTGTTGTTCATAATTTGTAGGAAGCCTTGACGGTGGGAGACGTGGGCAGAAGCCTACACTGGATAAATGCAGCCATAGATGGTCGACAAGCTGACCACCAGTCCTCGGTGGTAGAAATCGAAGGTAAAATTTTTGTTTTAATTGACCCTAGAGCTACATTAAGTTATATTACTCCTGATGTTACGTTAAGTTATATTACTCCTGATGTAGTAGATTCAAATGAGATTAAGAAGTTGAAGCACTTAAAAGCATGGCTTGTACAACTAGCAACAGGTACTAAAAGGAAAGTAGTTGACTTTATTTATGATTTTGAGTTTAGCTTAGATGGTCAAAATATAAAGACTAATTTGAACATCCTATCACTAGGATCTTACGATATGATTATCGGGATGGATTGGTTGGAACAACACAAAGCAATACTAGATTGTTATACAAAGATACTTAGCTATAAAGATGATGTTGGCACTACTAGAACAACCCAAGGTATACAAAAACCTGTATCAATTAGAAACGTTTTAGTGATGCAACTCAAGAAATGTATGAGAAAGGGATGTCAAGTTTATGCCATCCAAGTGACGAACCTATTAGGAAAAGATGATAAGCCAAAGTTAGAAGACTTTGTTGTCCTACGTGAATTGAACGACATGTTTGTGGATGAGATACCAGAATTACCCCCTAGAAGGGAAATAGACTTCTCCATAGACCTACTACCCGTTTTAGACCCTATCTCAAAAGAACCTTACCGAATGAGTCTACTAGAACTAACATAATTAAAAATACAATTATAGGAATTGTTGGACAAAGAGTATATCAGACTGAGCGTTTCACCATGGGGGGCACCAGTCCTCTTTGTGAAAAAGAAAGATGGTACTCTAAGACTATGTATTGATTATAGACAACTGAATAAAATGACTATTAAGAATAAATACCCCTTACCAAGGATAAATGATCTGTTCAATCAAGTAGGTGGGGCCAAGGTCTTTTCAAAGTTGGATTTATGATCCGTTTATCATCAAGTTAGGATAAAGGATGAGGACATAAGCAAGACAACATTTTGGACAAGATATGGACACTACGAATTTGTAGTCATACCTTTCAGACTCACTAATGCACCAACCACGTTTATGTGCCTGATGAACAGTATTTTCAGTCAATACTTAGACAAGTTCATGGTAGTGTTTATCGACGATATTCTAGTTTAATAAAAAATGGAGGAAGAACATGATGAACACTTAAGGATAGTTCTACAAACATTGAGGAAACACAAACTATACAACAAATTTGACAAGTGTGACTTTTATAAAAAAGAGATACAATATCTAGGACATGTAATTTAAGCGGAAGGCATTGTCGTCGACATGGAGAAGATACAAGACATTATGTAATCGCCAGTACCTAAGGATGTAGCAGATATCCCGTCATTCATGGGAATCATTGGATATTACCGCAGATTTATAAAAGAGTTTTCCAAGATAGCCTACCCTATCACGTCATTACAAAAGAAAGGGACCAAGTTCAACTGGTCAGAGAAGTGTCAAAATAGTTTTAACAAGCTGAAGGAATTATTGACAACTGCACCCATATTGAAGGTAGAAGGCCCAGATAAAGACTTCACTGTATGTGTTGATGCAAGTAAAGAAGGACTAGGTGGTATCCTAACTCAGG
The DNA here is from genome assembly GCA_009831015.1 of Picea engelmannii. NCBI lineage: Eukaryota > Viridiplantae > Streptophyta > Pinopsida > Pinales > Pinaceae > Picea > Picea engelmannii. The sequence continues at coordinate 420,144 of ML792744.1, forward strand.
AAGGACACATTATTTGTTATGAGTCTCATAAATTAAAAGAACAGGAGAGAAATTATGTCACTCATGACTTAGAATTGGTAGTGGTAATACACGCCTTAAAAATATGGTGACACTACATAATGGGTAAAAAATTTCTACTATTGATGGATAATAGCAGGGTAAAATACCTATTTAGCCAACCAGATCTTAATGCAAGACAAGCAAGATGGCTAGCCTTCTTGAGAGAATTCGACTTCAAGGTCAGACATATCAAGGGTAAGGAAAATAAAGTAGCAGATGCTTTAAGCAGAAGAGTCCATGGGTTATTTGAGATAAATATCAGTAGGGCAGAAAGTGATCTGGAACAAAGAGTAAGGACAACAGGTATTGATGACGGGAATTACACTAAGATAATGGTATAATTACAAAACAGTACCACACACTCAGATAAACCAGATTTAATTATCGACAAGAAGGGACTATTACGATTTAAAAACAGACTTTACATACTAGATTCAACAGAGTTAAAATTAACAGTTTTGGACGAAGTACATAAGAAACCATATTCTAGCCATCCAGGGTACCAGAAAATAGTAACAACACTTAGAAAACTATTTTACTGGCCTAATATGAAGGGTGAAATAGCAGAGTACTTGGCTAGGTGCCAAGATTGTTAGCAGGTTAGGGCCGAACACCAACATTCAGCCAGCCTATTACATCCATTACCAGTACCAGAATGGAAATGGGAGATCATATCGCTGGGCTTTATAATAGGTTTGCCTAAAACTCAGAAACAAAATGATTCTATCATGGTGGTAATCGATAAACTCAGTAAGTCTGCACAATTTATGCCTATAAAGTCTACTTATAAAGCTATAAACATTGCTGAAATATTCATGAAAGAAATTTTTGGACTGCATTGTATTCCTAAAATGGTGATTTCAGATAGAGACATAAAATTTACATCCTCTTTTTGGAAGGAATTGTTTGCAGGGATAAACACTAACTTGAATTTCAGTACGAGTTATCATCCACAAAAGGATGGACAGACCAAAAGGACAAACCAAATCATAGAGGATATGCTCTGCATGTACGTAAGAACAAAACCGAGCAAGTGGGAAGACTACCTACACTTGGTAGAATTTGCATATAACAATGGGTACCAAACTTCGGCTAAGTTGTCCCTTAGAAGTATTGTACGAGAGAAAGTGTACGACTCCAATTAGCTGGGATAACCCGGTTGACAGACTCATGGTTGGCCCAGAGATGCTCCAAGAAATGGAGAACATGGTAAGAAAGGTACAACAGAACTTGAAAGAAGCACATGACATACAGAAGAGCTATTCAGTTCAGAAAAGAAGACACTTAGAATTTCAAGTAGGAGACCATGTTTACTTGAAGGTAAAAGCTCGAAAAAGCTCGTTGAAGTTAGGAAACTGTGCCAAGCTAGCACCTATGTTTTGTGGGCCCTTCGAGATACTAGATCGAATTGGAATCGTAGCATACCAACTGGCACTTCCAGCTAATCTAAGAATTCATAATGTATTTCATGTTTCTTTGTTGAAAAAGTATATTCATGACCCCACTCATATGATTGATTGGAACTTGGTGCAGGTGGAACCCGAAGGCGAGTTCTAGGTGGAACCCCTGCACATTCTGGACCGGAGAGAAATAACACTTCGGAACAGAGTCGTCGCTCATGTAAAGGTGCAATGGAAGCACTTTAGTCTTGAGGGGGCCACTTGGGAATTAGAGGGAGATTTGTGGAAATCTCATCCAATCATGTTCCAAGAAAGGAACGAACACTGAGGACATTGTTTTACTGAAGGGGGAAAGGATATGACATCCCCCAAAAAAAAAAAAATTTTTGAAATTTAAATTTGTTGGAAATTTATTCCGTTTTTAGTAAATTCGAATTTGGAAAATTTTTTCCATTTATAGAAATTCTGAATTTCAAATTTGATGATTGTAATTAATTATTATGACTGTTGGGCAGAGACTTGATTTGACCCAACTAACTATTTGACTATTACACTTGTATGAAAACAAAATATTTTATATTGATTACAGAAGGACAAATGGAACAACCATGTTAAATTTAGTTGACCATGACTCCATGAGTGGGGAACATGTTGGAACTACATCTAGGCTGATTGTTACAAGTGGAAAATCAGTGATTTGGCCATTGAAAACCCTTGAAAATCATGGATTTAGAAAGCTGCAAAAATTCCCAAGGGAGGGAAAAAGACCTAGGCAAATTGATAAATAGCATATGTGAGGAGGCAGGACACTGCCAAGTATGCTGGGAAAAGAGATTTTTGACTTTCCCTTGCTGTTATGAACACTATTGAGTGAGTGTGAGGCAAGAGGAATCCGGTGGAATTGAAAGACAGCGCTCAGGAGGAGTGTTTTTTTCCAAGTTCGCCCTCATGTATTCATGGTCAGGCTAGGGGGTGAATCGGGAAAGTGATTTTTGGCTTCCCTATTCTACGGTTGGGAGGAACATGGTTGTTCTCTTTGTCTTCCCGTGAATTGTTCCAGATATGTAAACCTTTCCTTCTCTGTGTGAATGATTATAACTATTTGTTGTAATGCAATGGCGTGAATGACTATTTGTTGTAATGTCACAATGTGAGTGATTATATCTGCCTACTCTAATGTATCTAATTGTACTAAGTTTTGATGGCTTCCATAGATGATATATGTTCATTGTATGAAGTTTTATAGCCAAGGATGAAATTATGGGATTAAACCTCCTATATTAAAATTGAAAGCAGAGTTATCCATGTGCAAGTGAATTGAAGGTATAAAGTTCGTCTATAGGTAAATGTTATATTTTGAGTAGGGCTGTATAATAATCATGTAGACTTATCTATATATATATATATATATATATATAATGCACATAGATATAGATGTGTTAGTACTGTGTATAGATTTATTAAAGAAGATTTATTGACAGCGGTAGAAAAACTCATGCATACAGAGATCTTGTCATCATTTTAGACATTCAAACTCTACCAATAAGAAATCAATTACATCTCAAATGAGAAATAACTGAAGCAGAGAGTCTGGAAATTCCTCATAACTTACTATAGTAATATAAGTAAGACATTGTTATGTTATAAGATAATGCAGAGGTAAAATTCGAAAATAGTTATTCCAGAATACACAAGCGAAACTGCCGTGAACGGTATAGATTAAGCAATTATAGTTCTGTGTATACAACATGCGATTTTCAAAATCCTACCAGCCCTTTGGCCTAAACAATGAATAAAGTATATATATATATATATATATATACTTCTGAAAGAAAAAACATAAAATTGAAACTTTACACAGTCCATATATTTAATCTAATTAAACGCTATTACAGATTTAAACCATATTGGAAATAATTACAAGGAATGTCGAAGAGAAATAAAAGTTTTAATATTATAGATCTAGCATAAGTCGAACCAATGTCTAGCATTTGAAAAGAGGGCTTGTCTTCAAGGCAATAACCTTGGTATTAAAAATTGAGGGTATGACAAGACCCGAAACAGAAATCGGTTAACAAATCTTTCTTTTACTCCAACAAACAGGACAATTCTATAGAAGAAAATTTCTGCAAAAGTTATACTGTAATCACCAAGACCAAATCCCCTTCTTTCAAACCCGATGGAAGTCTAAGGGAATCGAATCTAGATGACCCCCTTTAATTTTGGCAACCATGACTGTTCGAAAATCCATAAGGGTTCAGAAGCGAACTCGATTACCTTCTGCACCAAGTATGGGGACGAACACCCAAGAGCATTGCGTAGACAAAAAACCTAGAAAATTCACCTTACAAGGATTAGAAAGGCATACTTAAAGAAAACTTGAAGAAACAGAAACAGTACGATAATTGTTTTCCTTTAACACCTCATGTACTGTTTGTACTTAACTTTCAACCCCGGATCGCATGACCTTTCCCCATTGATTTTCCGACTGGACAGTCGCTCAGAGCCGAGGATGGATGGACAGTAGCTCAGTAATGGGTACCCTTGCATCAAACAGGGCCCATCATTAGAGTTGTGTATCAATTAAAAAAAAAAATGAATTAAAATGGTATAGTGGATATCCTTATACCACAGACATAACTGATAAATAACGAGAGCAACTGTGCTAAACCCATTCATACAGAGACATTGAATATTAATGGAGTGTTTTAATCCTTAAGAATTTCTTTCATACCAGAAATCGTATCTAACTGTCGAGATTAAACTATCTTTTAAAAAGAAAATTGTTAAACATAATGTGCACAGATGTCATAAAAACTCACGGTACAAGAGATACTCGTTAGCTGAGTTATAGACCCAATTTTACAGGGAATATATTTTTTAATTCAACGATGGTTACAGAAACCCTAGCCACTGGTTCGAATAATAAGATTAACAGAGAGGAAAAACAATATTTGAGAAAAGTCAAGGACACTTTACTGGTATCGAAGAGTTATCTCAGCATTCCATAGTCACAGAGGCCCTTGGTTCAATACTGAACAACCAGTTGGGACCACGATGGAGGCAAGGGGTTTTCTTATGACGCCTGGTACATTTCGGGAAGGGGTTCTTCCGTGAAGCTACACCCTTCCTTAGATAACTGAGATAACATTTACAAAAAAAAAAAAAAGAGAAAACCTAAGAAGGATGGCGTACTCAGTAAACAACAAAGAATGCAGTGACTGTAACCAAAGTAAATAAACCAGAGATATCAAGAAATGTATAACCTTTCCACTATTCAAATTACAAACTATAGGGTAACCTTCATATCGAACGACCCAGTAACCAGAATGATTTTACAATACAAAGAATTCCAAAAGAACCACTAACTAGAAGCTCTTACCTTATTATGTGGAGTTCCAATGGTAAAGACCCGTCCAATACGCCTGATCCTAGAATAAGCTCGTGGCTTCAACATTGAGTAGTTACAGAGAAGATGGGATGAATCGGTAATTGGTTATAGGGAGCAACACAGAGTCGAATTTTCAAAGGAAGACTAATGCAAATGATAGTTCTAGAGCCCATATGCTAGTTTACGGATGGTTAATGGTGTCTTTAAGTCAGTACTGTAGTTAGGGCAAGGTGGTGAGATTTCGAGGTACCCTTTAACTCGTGATAATCCCAAGAGACTGTTTCCAACACATCGTAAATGATCTAGCAGGAGGATCATTATACCTCCTCCACCATATCTGAGGGTAGTCCCGTCCAAATCCACGAAATGGAATTGACAGGCATTCCCGTCCTCTGGTTATAAGTTTAGTTAGGGTTCGCTACTCGAATAGGATGTTGGTTGCTCTAAAAAGGGGTGTTGCAAGAACTGGATTTGTAACTATCATCTCCACGTCTGGTACTCACGCTCTCTATGTCCACGTAGATGGCAAGGAGCCCATTAATTTCACTGTCACCCAAACCCAAAGAAAAATCTAGATTCCACTCCAACATTTATGAAGGGCCATTCTTAGTACTCCTCTCACGTTTGGCCTGACTGGCGCAATACCTTGTAAAATGAATCATATGGATATAGGACTTTTGTTTAAAATTTTATGGCCCCATAAGGTTGATATTAACATGATTATACATATAGAATGTTACTTAGATATATAGTGGCGTAATTATTCGTCCATAGATATATATATATGCATAGGTATATGAATTGTTGTGTGATCATGTGTGGTAAAGTTGTTGTATAAATTCTTTGGTATCATTATATATGTATAGTTTGACCATGACAAGAATGTAGCCTAGGCGATTAGGATAATGAAATACTGTTAGGATTACCAGGAGTCATTCGAAGAGGAGGTAAATTTTATAATAACACTTATAAAATAACTCTGATAAGTTTCAATGAAGAAGGAGAAATGTTTAAATCTCCCTTGTAGCAATATTGAGCCAAATATATCTTTGAATTTAGAGTCTATGCCTACAAAGAAAGACTAAATA
>ML792744.1:427777-445148 GCA_009831015.1 Picea engelmannii
GGGTAAAGAGGGAGAGTGAGAGTGAGATAGAGGGGGGCGGGGGGGGGTAGATGTAGGAGAGGGAGGACAAATACAAAGAAGGAAGGAAATGATTTTTAGGAGTGTTCACGTGTTCCTAGAGAACATGCACACTCCTAGTGAACATGCACGCTTGTTTGAATTCAATTATTTTGGGAGAGAATGACAAGGTGTATGTTGACTTGGTTGGCTTGGATTTAGGTTCAGGATGAAAAACCTAGTGGTTCGGTCTACAAATTCATAAAAACCTCCATTTTTTTGAATATCCCTATATATCTTTGTCTTTGATGTTATTTTTCTATAGGCTAAATGGTTCAGTTGTTGACAAAATTATAGAAATAGATAGAGTTAGTGATGTAGATTTCAAATATATATATATATATATATATATATATATATATATATATATATATATATATATATATATTAGTTATTATTGTTTACTATTTTTAATCTATTTTTGTCTTCACATATATCAAAATCCTAGAACACATACCTCTCTTATTTCTGCTATAACTTTTTCTCGGCTTAACATTTCTCAAACGAGTTATATGCAACACTATAGGAGACTGATATCTATGATCTAAAAAAAAAAAATGATCGTGTTCAGACCATTTTAGCCTGCACAAACAAAAGACATTGTAATTTCAGGCATATGTTGACTTTGATAATTTAAAAAATATATAAAATTAATATTAAAAATTTCCAAAAAATACACGGCACAAGAAAAATAGAATCTCTACAATTAAACAAGTTTTTGAAACTATTTCATTGTTAAGACACTCAACACATGCACGAACGAAAACATATACCTTATATTTTGTTGGAAAAATAAGATACCATTGTTAGAAAAAATCAAATTTGGCCTAGCTATTCACAATATCTATGAATAAAAGTTGTATATTCAGAAAGATAATTCAAGTTCCTATGTTTCATATTGTTACACCATATTCAAATTCATTGTAAAAGTACCTTGAATAATACCTCCAAGTCAACACATTTTTGTTTTTCTAGATTTGCATTGCCACTAACACATCATGAGAGACCATCATTAACTTGCACTCACCCAAAAGTTGACAAAGTTTTGACATAGAGTATCTACTGAAAGCATCCAAGATTGACCAAGAAGAAGAAGAGATCTAGACTGAGCAACAGAGAAATAAGTTGAACCAAGTAAAGTGATCAAGCATTGATTGATAATTTTTTGCAACATCTAATTTGAACGTTTGCAGAAAGTATTGATTATGAGATTCTCACTACAATGACATGACATGAAAAAAAAACATTCAAGAAAGAGACATTATATAAACACACACACATAAATATACTAAAGGACAAGATGATTACATAAGATCGATTGAACTAATTGAGCCCTATGTTACAAGAGTAGTAGAACAATTCCCTAGGTTGTGACCTCGAAAGCTAGAAAGTAGAGAAACCGTAGGTTGGACAAATCATGTGGCTCCATTGTAGGGTGTTGTGTAGGGTTTAAATGAGCATAGGATAGGAAAAACACCACTATAGAAGAACCATGGTTTAACAATAGAGTCAAGAGGATCATTGTTGGGCGAGGTAGTTGAGCACCGAAGACTCACTGATTGCATAGAAACCTATTAGATCAAAGTTGAAGGCTAAAGTGTAACAGGTCACGGTATAACCTTATATACATGTACCTTCCTATATGGCTCGTGGTTGTTGCATCTGATTTACCTATATAAATTGGTATGCATGGTTGATGCACGATGAGGATACTTCGATAGGAGCACAATCTCGGGAAGTTACTGCATAATTTCTTCAGGATGAAGCAAGGCTTTTAGGGTGGGAGAGATGTTGGGAAGCCTTTTAGGCCCTTGCAATAATGCATCACACATCAATACATTATACATAAGTGAATGTATGAATGTAAATGTATAAGTCAAATAAAAGATAAATGTATCCTAATGAATGATTAATTGGAGGTGCAACCCTCCCAACCATATATTTATTGTATAAATAGTCTTGAAGATGGAATAAGAAATCGGTTGGTTAACATTCTCAAAAATATCTCTCTATCAAGAATATTGTGTGTGTGTTCTTGATGTTATTGCTATGATGTAGTTTCTTTTTAAATGTGTGCATGTAATCCCCTATCCCCTAGACTACAACAATGTCCATCTACAATCGGTGATACATTTCATTTTATTATTTTCGATATACAATTTTTACATATTACATCAATTGGACCACAACCATACAACATATTTATAATATGTATCACTAATTTGAGTATTAAAAATGAGATTATTACACATAGAACTACCATATATGGAAACACTAGCTCAAATGGTTCATTGATTGAATGCCTTAATAAAAATTGATGTTTTCCCAAGGGCTTACTTTTGTATTATTTCTTTGTAGCTTTAAAATCTAGTTTCCATCAATATTTGTTTTATCCTTTTGGTTTGTGTGCACCTCATACTGGAATTGTTTTGTTTATTTTTGTAGGCCTGGTTGATTGGTGGAATAGGAATTTAAGTGTGATTTCATTGCCTTATTCATGTTCTTCCTATGTGTGTGCCATTTTATTAGCTTTGTAACAAGTTAAGAATATCCATGATTATGAAAATAAAAAATGTGTTCAAATATGATGTTTTTTTGGGATTTACACTTCTATTTATCATAGAAGGAAATTTGTGAGTCACCAGCTTTCCTTTAGGAGTAAGCAATAGTATGAAACTATTTGTTACAATTTCCTTTTTTTTCACATGCATTTTTAGCACAAGTACATGTATCAATTTTAACATGCTTCACCATAATCCTTCTTTTGATTAACTTGCATCACGAGGCATGATTTTTGGTCCCTTGACAAAGTACAGAGGTGATTCCATCATAACCAAAGTTAGTGTTTCAATTTTGTTGTTGGTAATACACTTGTGTTTGTGCAAGAAGGAAAGATAGTGGTCAATAGAGTTCCATCAAAAACCATTAGAATCATGGAAATAATGCTTTAGGGGTGTTATTGTCTTAATAATCACCATGGTTAGAGTTATACCTTTGTGTGTGTTATTCTTTTTTGACTATGAAGATGCACAATGCTGCAATAAGTAGTGAATTTAAATATGATGTTGTTTTTGCCTCTACTCTTGTGCTTGAGCTAGAAGGAATGCTAATAGTTGTTACCTTTCTTCTAGCACAGGCACAATGATCCAATCATAATCTTTTGAGCTAGATAGCATAATGTGATCTCTTTCCAATCTTGAAGTTCATGTATAAATGTACAAAGGCAATGAAGCAGGTGGTACACAAAGGGGAATGAAGAAGATGGTACAAAGGCAATGAAAGAGGTGGTATATGAACGGGGATGAAGAAGGCATTGTCATGGACAAAGAAAACATCGCCACAGGGGAATGGTTTGTAAATGACATATGTAAGGATATCAATGCCTCGAACAATTAATTAATTAAGGAATAAAAAAGACATTGGGCATTGATTACATTGTGTGAAATAATAAAGTTCACACCAATACACGCCTCACATTCACACCAATACACGCCTCACATTAGACCATTCATTATACATCATAATAATAATAATAATAATAATATAATTTTAAAGTCAGATCTAAACCATACACCAAATTGATGTATGACACCCCTTGTTTGTGAGACAAGGATTTGAATTTCCTCGTCTCAAATACTTCCAAAAAATAAAGTATTAGTTATATCATAAAGGTTATATCAATCAATATAAAAAAACAATTATAAATTTGAAAAAATAATTAAAAAAAATAATTTAAACAAAAAAATATTGACAAAAAGAAGAATTAATATAAAGTCAAAGGTTTTTGAACATCTAAATAAAACTATAACTTTAGAATAGGGCGAATGAATATAAAGTCAAAGGCTTTTGAACGCCAAAATAAAACTAGAGTTCATGGCCGAGGGACTCAAAAGGGATTCCCGTGGAATGTTTAGGAAACGTGAATGATAACGACTTCTAGTTGGAGGCACTGTTTGTGGAGGAGCTGGTTCTGGGGCTTCTCTTGAACGCACTCCTCTATATGTCTGTCCGTTGCTAGCGTGCAAGCTGTGGTCATCGTCGACAAAGGAATTAAGATTAGGATCGAACGCCGACAGATTGTCTAGGGCGATAAAAGGGTTGTACTTCATGAACAAACTGCCTCTGCTACAGCTTGCAATGAGCAGGGACGAGATCATAATCAGAAATTCTCGTCATAAAGCTTGGGAGTTAACAGACAAACGATATGATATTAGAGCGAAGTACATTGTTAGCAGACGAGCGATATGATATCAGATCACTGTTAACCCAAACAGTAAGATCCAATGGAATTGCGTGAGAAGAGAATGTCATGGGAAAACGAGAACTCCGAGAGTTCGGAGAGTTGAGCAGAAATATGCAAAGGAATGTAAATACTCAGAAATAGTGAAACTGAACTCGCCCGTGGCCTTCTCGGACGTGCGTGCGTATTGACTGCCTTCACGGAAACTCAAAACAATAGTTTGAATTATACATTCAGGTTATGATTTACAAAATCTAAGGTGATAAGTAAGTTGGTAAGTGTATATCCTTATCAATGAATTTAATGATTAAAAACATGTGTTTTTTTTTATAACATTTGTTTTCTCTATAAAAATAACAAGTTCAAATCCAAAAAATAATATATCTATATTTCATAAATTCTAATATTCAAATTACTATTATCTTTATTTTTTATCTATTCAAAAAATTCATAAAATATTTGAATAATTAATTCATTAAAAAAACCTTAAATAAAGAAAAATAACAACCTTCCACTCCACGGATATACTCTCAATTTGAATAAATTTATTAAAAACCATTACATAAATCATCTCAACAACAATAAAGTGAAGAACAATCCAAGGGTCAACCAAGCCATCATGCGTCCAAAATGACTGAGGTAATTTCTCACGAGCCAAGTGCACTACTAAGTCAATGCTGACTGGACATAATGGACCATCTGAGCTTCTCGAAATCATCTACATTGCACGGGAACCACACTATGGTCGTATCACAATTCCGTCTCCGACTCAGCGAGAAGTTTGGTAATGAATGGATGGCTGAAATAAACCACAAACCTGAAATAAGCAGTAAAAGAACCCCGTAGATGCAATAAAAACCCCAGGTGTAGTAAAATAGCGGATGCAGTAAAAATCCAGGTATAGTAAATAGCATTCGCTGCAGTAAATAATCTGATAAGTGATTATCAAGTTAATATTATTAATCAACCTCAATAATGATTAACGACCGACATGCAAAAAAGATAATCCATAAACTTTCAACCTTCAATTTCTTAAAACCACAACTATATTAAATCCATACACAAAAACCACTTTTGTGATTTAAAGATTATTACATATAACAATATTCTATACGATAGCCTAATTACTTTGCCAATATTGTTTTATGCATAACCTCATCTAATTCAGAAATAGTATCATATTCAAGAGATAGATAGGTTGGCTTTCCTCTCTAGGCGATAACTCGGGGCCCCTCTTCTATCGACAAAGTCGCTCAATACGGGCCCCTCTCTCAAACGACTGCAAGGGATCTCGTCACTCTCAGATCGATGACAGTGCGTCAGGAAACTGTGCACATCGCAATGGAAAAATACTGCGCGCCACAAGCTTCATCGTTGAACACTCAGGATTTACCTCGCTGTTGACAGACTACACGATTTACTGCGTGTTGTAATAAAACTCTTAAAGAACGATTTATGGATGCAGAATAACACAGTGCTATGCTTAGCACATAAACTAAATACACATGAATTTTGACAACACACAAAATACTTGATATTAATAACTTCGGTGCATTAGGCGAATACAAAGTACAATAACTTAGATGAGTTTTTGCGCCAATGACTTCTTCTTCGGATCTCACAGACTCAGAGCTTTTGCTCTCAGATTTCTTCAATTTCTTAGTTGATGGTGTTTCTCCTTCATGACTATGTTCTCTCTGCTTCTTCTTTGCATCTATTCTGCATCATCCTCCGACTAACTAAAGACTCGGACTTATATAAGCTACGACTGAGACTTCTTGTAGAAGTAAAAAATGACTCAACATTAGAGACGACCATTAATACGACTAAATCTTCAACTACTTACTGGACTCTAGAAAGATAAAGATCAGCTCCATTTATCACTCTCTTGCTTGTCGACTGACTTAGACTGAGTTTGAGTAAACATGTGACTTTGCACTTGTAGACTATGAGACAGACTGGCTGAATGACAATTCGACTCACTGACAAAATGACTGACAGACAAATCGGTGGAGATGTGAAGATCTCACCGACTTGTAATTACTATTTCCAACACTCCCCCTTAATTATAAGTAGTTGGGATTACAAAAGAAAATTACATCAAAATTTGGGTTTACAATTTTAGTGTCACTGTTACTGTGTAGACTCCGAGACTACTGTGGAGATGCTCGAATGCATCTCTTGCTAAAGCCTTCGTGAAAATGTCTGCAACTTGTTCTTTTAACCTGCAAAACTCGAAAGAAAACTCTTTGTTATTCACCAATTCTCTGATGAAATGATACCTTGTATCAATGTGCTTAGTTTTCTTATGAAACACATGGTTCTTTGATAACATGATGGTTGAATTGTTGTAACAAAATACTGTTGTTGGTTCGTGTTGTTCCTGCAACAAATATTTTAACATTATTCTCGTTCAAACTGCTTGACAAGTTGTGCTTGTAGCTGCGACGTACTCTCCTTCTGCTCAAGAAAGAGTCATTATGGGTTTCTTCCTTGACTCCCACGATACCATACCTATTCCAAAATGAAATGTGTACCCAAAGGTACTTTTCATGTCATCTATGTTGCCTCCACAATCACTGTCAGTGTATCCAATGAGTCTGAAATCTTCGGAAGTCAAATATCTAATGCCAAAATCTTTTGTTCCATTCACATATCCCAGGATTCTCTTTCTTTCCTTCCAATGTGATTCTTTTGGACTTTCCATGAACCTTGAAGTTAGGCTCACTCCATACATAATATCAGGTCTTATTGTTGTTAAATACATAAGACTACCTATCAATCTTTTAAACAGTGTGGGATCCACCTTAGACCCTTTATCTTCCTTGCTTAACTTTAATCCTGTTATGGTAGGTGTTGGGGCTTCTTTTGAATTTATCATATTGAATCTTTTCAATCTTTCATGCGCGTACTTATACTGTGAGATAAATATACCAGTTTTGGACTACTGAACTTCTATTCCAAAAAAATATCTCATAATCCCTAAATCAGTCATTTCAAATTCATCCTTCATGACTGACTAGAATTCTTCTATGCCAAAATCACCTGTAAATATCAAATCATCCACATATAAACAAACAATTAACATGTTACCTTGATTTGATTTGATGTAGAGTGTTGGCTCACTTTCATTGCTCTGAAATCCATTCTGTGTGAGATAGGAATCTATGCGGTTGTACCAAGCTCTAGGAGCTTTCTTTAATCCATACAATGCTTTCCTCAATATGTACACCTTGTCTTGTTGTCCTGGAACCTCATAACCTTATGGTTGTTCCCCATATACTTCTTTTTCTAAGTTTCCATTAACAAATGTTGACTTTACATTCATATGATAAATTGGTCACGTGTATTGCACGACAATGGCTAACACAGTTCTGATTGTGTCCATGCGCGCAACTGGTGCAAATGTTTCATTGAAATCAATTCCAGGTTGTTGTGTAAAACCTCTTGCAACTAACCTTGCCTTTTTCTTTTGCACATTTCTCTCTGCATATTCCTTGGCTTTATAAATCCACTTGACACTTATTACATCCTTATCTTCATGTACATCTACCAATTTCCATGTCTGATTGTTCTCTATGCATCTGATTTCTTCATCCATGGCTTGTGCCCATACATCATATTTGACAACTTCTTCAAAAGTTGATGGATCATCTATTTGTGAAAACAAAGAAAAAACTGAAAATGAATTTGTTTTGTCACCATTATAGACGTCGCGCATACTTCTAGTCTTTCTTGGTAAAAAACTTGCTAATGTTGGATCTGGAGATGTAGAACTACTTGGACTTCTTGCTGGTGTTTTGTTAAGAACCTGGATATATCTACAAATATAATCACCACAAATACTGAATACACAATAGATCCACAAAGCAAGATAGAAAAAACCACATTTTATTATATCAAAACCCTTGAGGTAGGTCAACACCATACAATGATCTTATTATGGAAGGGATCCTCTCCTGTTCACTTGCCTCTTCGAGGGGGCATCCTCCTATTGAGCTACAACTCATAATACAATAATTCTCTTCATGTCTCATTACATTTCTTGAACCTCTTTATATAGTGATACCATCCCCTAAGAACATTCTAGAGGAGGAATATTCTAGAAGTAGAACCTTCTAAGAATTCATTTTACATTTATTATATCTAACTACCCATTTATTATATTTAACTACCATAGTGGATCTTATTTAATAATATAGTGGACCTAGTCCACCTTGCATTGAATGGCCTCCACTATTATCACTATGGGCCCTCTGGGCCCCCACCACTACCTCTCTAGCTACCTAACATTTCATCCCCCTTATGAAAGTGTTGTCCTCAATGCTTGATGTACAACCATATACCAGGGTCCCATGGATAATTATGGACCATAATGCCGAAGAAAATTGGAGAACCAAGGTCCCATGTAGAAAGGAAAGCGACCATGTTAAAGTAGTCCAACCACCATTGTAAGCCTGGGTCCCATGTCCAAGTGCTCAGGTGAACTCCCCGTGGAAGATTTTGGAACCCAATAACCAACTCAAAATGATGATCCAAAGACTGACACCTGTCATGTGGATCCAAATAAGAAGATCCATCCACATAGTGGAAAAGGGTCGTAGAAAAATATGGAAGGAATAATACCACTGTAGAATATGAAGGATGGACACTGGTAATAATCATTATCTCTCGATTTGTCACATTGATTCTCTCTACAAAAGGTGGATTAGAGTCATCAAATAAAATATGAAAGTGTTATCCCATAAATGACAACTATCCATATACCAATCATCACAATTCGCCTCAAAATCATACCAAGCATATATTTCTGAATTATATTCATCCCTGATGTCCTCCATAAGAAATATCTCCTGCATGTTATCCAATGAATCTTGAATACTACGAAAACTATCATTGAGGCCATCTACAAGGTCATGTAATCTAGCATCCAATGTGGCATACAATTGGGATTGGATGCTTCAATAATTTGTAGAATTTCTTTGAGGGTTTAAGAGGAAATATCCATGAAGAGAATTATTGTATTGTGAGTTGTAGCTCAATAGGAGGATTCCCCCTCGAAGAGGCAATTGAACAGGAGAGGATCCATTGTATATTGTTGCCCTACCTCAAGGGTTTTGATATAATAAAGTGTGGTTTCTTCTATCTTGCTTTGTGGATCTATTGTGTATTCAATATTTGTGGTGATTATATTTGTATATATATTCAGATTCTTAACAAGTGGTATTAGAGCACTTTCCTTGGCAGACATTGTGGGCAAATATTTTTTTTGCGGATTTTTTTTTCGGAGAAGAAAAAAGAGTGCCACGACATTATAGAATTATTTGTTATATTTCTATGCACAATTTGCATAAACAGGTTGTAGATCTAAATTCCTCTCAGAAAAACACCCAAGTTGAAAAAACAATCGTCTGAAACGGAGTCCGAGAAGTCAAGATATTGAAGTTTTAAAATCTGCAATCTTTTAGGGTTTTCCGCAAAAGGCGGTGGGATTTATTTATTTATTTATGTAGCATCTGAAGGCCAAATTTGCCCAAACAAATTACAGATATGAGTTCATCTCACAATTTTACCCAATTAAAAAAAAGAAACAATCGAAACGCATTTTAAATTCAGCAGTTTTTCAAGGTTTTTCTGGAAAACACTGCGATTTTCTGCAGTAATTTATTGTTCTAGTTTTTGGATTTTTTCGTGATCGTGATGGGACTGCAGAGTTCAAAAAATTTCATATGGTTCTTAGATGGCTATTTCTTCTCAAACCCTCAAAGAAATTCTACAGATTACTGAAGCATTCAAAGCCCAATTGTTTGACACATTGAATGACAGATTGGATGGCTTTGTAGATGGTCTCAATGATAGTTTTCATAGTATTCAAAATTATTTGGATAAAATTAAGGAGAGGCTTCTTATGGTATACCTAAGGGATGAATATAATCAAGAAATATATTCTTGGTATGATTTTGAGGCCGATTGCGATGATTGGTATATAGATAGTTGTTGTTTCTGGAATGTCGACCACTTCCATATTTTATTTGATGAGTCTACTCCACCTTCCATAGAGAACATCAATGTACCATATCAGGATCTAGTTACCAACGTCGAGCCTACATATTCTACAATTGTATTGTTCCTTATAGATTCATCTTTTATCATCTCCCACTATGTGGATGAATATTCTTATTTGGATCCACATGATAGGTGTCAGTATTGGGAGCATCATTTTTAGTTGGTTATTGGGTGTCGATATCTTCCATGTGGGGTTGACATGAGAAATTGGACATGGGAACCTGGTTTACAATGGCGGTTGGACTACTTCATCATGGTGGCTACCATTTCTTAATGGGACCCTGGTTCTCTAGTCTACTTCAGCACTATGGTCCACACTTATCCATGGGACCCTGATATATGGTTGTACATCAAGCGTTGAGGACAACACTTTCATAAAGGGGATGGAATGTAAGGTAGCTAGAGAGGTAGTGGGGGGGGCAGAGGGCCCATAGTGATAATAATGAAGGTCATTCAATGTAAGGTGGACTAGGTCCACTATATTATTAAATAAGACCCACTATGGTAGTTAGATTTAATAAATGTAAGAGGACTTCTTAGAAGGTTCTACTTCTAGAAGATTCCTCCTCTAGAATGTTCTCAGGTGATGGTAGCACTATATAAAGGGGTTCAAGGAATGTAATGAGACATGAAGAGAATTATTGTATTGTGAGTTGTAGCTTAATAGGAGGATGCCCCCTTGAAGAGGCAAGTGAATAGGAGAGGATCCATTCCATAATAGGATCTATTGTATGGTGTTGCCCTATCTCAAGGGTTTTGATATAATAAAGTGTGGTTTCTTCTATCTTTCTTTGTGGATCTATTATGTATTTAGTATTTGTGGTGATTATATTTGTAGATCTATTCAAGTTCTTAACATGTTTTCTCTGCTCCAGGTGTAGATTGCACACCTGCTTTTGTTACTCAAGTATTATGCGCTATGATTTGTGTCACAGTGACATATATAGAAGGGACTACACAATGACTTGTACATGGTGTTTGAAGCACTTCATCTTTTGTTTCATCATGCTCCATTGCATCAACAATTCTGATTGTTTTTTCTATGCTTCCATCCCATGCTTCATTCTCCACGAACTGAACATCGTGGTTGATTATGAATTTTCTTGCGAAAGGTTCATACAGTTTGTATCCTTTTGTTTCTTCAGAATACGTAATAAATATACATTTATGTCCTTTGTTGTTTAACTTCCTTCTCAACTCATCTGGAACATGTGCGTATGTGACACAACCAAAAAAATTTAAATGTGCCACATTATGCTTTAATCCTATCCAATCTTCTTAAGGAATTTTGTTCTTCACACTCTTTGTCAGACATGTATTCAATATATATATTGCAGTTGCTATTTCCTCAGCCCAATACTCATTTGACAAATGTTTCTCTTCCAACAAACTGCGTGCCATCTCCATGATGGTTCTGTTATTTCTTTCTGTGACACCATTTTGTTGTGGTGTGTATCACGGGGTAAATTTCTTGTAGATGCCATGAACTTTACAAAATTTCTGAAATTCTATTGAAATGAATTCTCCTCCTCTATCAATTCTTAGACACTTGATGTAATAACCACTTTGTTTCTCCACAAGTGATTTAAACTGTTGAAAACAATCCAATGCATCATATTTATGCTTTAGAAAATAAATCGATTTCTTTCTTGAGAAATCATCAATGAATGTTAGAAAATATCTACTGACTCCTCTAGATGGAGTTTGCATTGGTCCACAAATGTTTGAATGTACTATTTCGAGTGGATCTTTTGCTCTGTAAGACTTGCCAACTGGAAATGATTCGTTGTGCTGCTTGTCGAATATGCATCCTTCACATATCCTTTCTGGTTTTTAAATCAATGGAAAACCTTTTACCATATCCCTTGTGTGTAGCAGCTTCAAACCTCCAAAGTTCATATATCCAAATATGAAATTCCATAATGAGGATTCATCATGTACTTCATATTGAAATGTTGCCTGCATTTTTGCACCATTTTCGCCTTTCTTGATACTGCGTGCACTTTCTGTTGTAAATGCAATGTCTAACTGCACATCTTTTTCTTTACCAATAGCTTGCACTGCATTTTTCTTCTTGTCTCACCTCAATGTCAATGGGAACATATTGTTACTTGTATCTATATTTTTGCAATAAGTTGATTTCTTGGGCATCTATCCATAATCACACAGTGATTATCTTCCATGTAGATCCTGTATCCTTTTTGTAATCGATGTCTTGTGCTCATCAGATTATGATTTAGACCAGAAACATAATATACATCAAGAATAACTTTATGTTCTCCTTGCTTAGTTAAAATGTTTATACTACCTTTTCCTAAGACAATGACTTGGATATTTGTTCCAAGTGTAACCTTAGTTTGGACTAACTCATCCAAACTAGAAAACAATTATATGTTTCTCGTCATGTGGTTAATGTAGCCTGAATCTAAATACCATATGTCACATGGACTCTCTTGAGAAACATTGCATTCAACTAGGGATACTATAGGCATTTCTTTAGTGCATGCCATAAACATGGGGTGAGTTTGGTTATTTGCATTGTTTGACTGATCTTGAATTTTCTTGTTCTTATTATACTATCTCTTCCTGCACTCATATGCATAATGTCCATACTTTTTACAATAATGACAATTAATATTTGATTTGTCAGTTCTATGACCACTTGGCTGACTAGTATTTGGGTTTTGACCTCTTCCACCAGTATTTCCAGGACTGCTACTGCATCCACTTATGACATAATTTCTTCCTCTACCTCTAGATTTATCTCTCCCCATTCCTCTTCCACTGATTATAGATGACTGCATGGAAAATGCATTCTCTAATGACATACCTGACTTGTTTAATCTGTGTTCATGATTAATAAGAGAAGCTTTCAGTTCATCTAGACTAAACTAACTCAAGTCTTTGTTCCCTTCTAGAGTTACAACTAGGGTATCAAATTTAAGAGGAAGACTCCTAAGTACCTTCTCAACAACTTTTTGTTCTTCTATGATATCACCATGAGAATTAATCTGATTTCTCAAACCAATGACATGGGTATAAAAGGAATCTATTGTATATGTATCTTTCATTGACAGAGTTTCAAAATCTCTTCTAAGAATCTGTAGTTTTGAAGTCTTTAATTTGTCCATACCTTGATAAGAGATTTGTAATATGTCCCATGCTTCATTGGATTTCTTTTCTGATGAAATCTTGGAAGCATGCTCTCATGCATGGTTTTATGTATGTAAAGCATCGTCTTYCCATCCTTCTTTCTTTGATCTTTCAAGACATCCTTCTCATCTTGTGTGAGAGCATTTTATGTTTCCTGATCTACTAGTTCCACATAACCATTCTCGACTATCTCCCATACATCCTTAGCTCGGAACAACRCCTTCATGGTCAAGGACCACATCTCATAATTCTTGCCTGTAAAAGTGGAAGGTTGCAGGTTTGAGGTAGAAGCCATATTTCACTTTCCAATAGAGTTTTTGTTCTAATAAACTCGTTCTTATATAACCTTTTCTTGATCAACCTTCTCTTATACCAGATCTCAGATCGATGGAAGCACGCCAGAGAAATTGTACGCAAAGCACTGGAAAAATATTGTGCGCCACAAGCTTTGTCGCTGAACACTCGAGATTTATCATGCAGTTCACACACTGCATGATTTACTACATGCTGTGATAAAACTCTTAAAGAATGATTTATGGATACATAATAACACACTGCTATGCTTAGCACATAAACTCATAAATACACATGAAATTTGACAACACACAAAATACTTGATATTAATAACTTCGGTGCAGTGCACAAATACAAAGTACAATAACTAAGATGAGCTTCGGCTCCAATGACTCCTTCTTCTAACTTCATAGACTCAAAACTTGTGCTCTCAGATTTCTTCAACTTCTCAGTTGTTGTTGTTTCTCCTTCACGACTTTGTTCTCTCTACTTCCTCTCTGCATCTATTCTGCATCATCCTCTAATTAACTGAAGAGTCAGACTTATATAAGCTATGACTGAGACTTCTTGTAGATGTAAAAACTGACTCAACATTAAAGACGTCCATTAATACGACTCACTAGACTCGAGAAAGATAAAGATCGGCTCCATTTATAACTCCCCTCCTTGTTGATTGACTTAGACTAAGTTTGAGTAAACGTGCGACTTTGCACTTGCAGACTATTAGACTGACTGAGTGACAATTCCGGTGACTGACAAAACTATTGACATATAAATCGACGAAGATGTGAAGATCTCATCGACTTGTAATTACTATCTCCAACAGTCATGTTGCTTATGGTTTCTGGTCACACGAGTATAAATTCCTATCTTTTAAAAGATGGAAAAACCCACTGTTTCAAAAGCCAAGCCTCTTAAAAACCAAGTCCTTGAAATTGACACTCGCAAGCAAACATTAATTTAAATAGAGTGTGAAATTTACAATGGTAAACATTGACTAATTCGAAAAAATATATGTCAATTTTTTTAAATAAGTTATTTTGATTTTGCAAAATACAAGTCTTTCACCAAAAATCAAGCCTTCAAAATTGATAAAGGAAAACGTTGAGTATTTAGAAAAAATAGATATAAAATTTTCTAATTCGGTTGTTTTGAACTTAGGAACACATATAAAATAACCCTGAATGTCATATGAACGGTTTTTCCTCTTTTGTTGGTCAGCAATCGCAAAGTTTCATCCTACGCCACGTTGCTTGTCATAAAGATACACTAACAATATTGTTTAAAGTAATTGAAGAAGCCTTTTTAGTCCTTGTCGCAAGGCCAGGGCAGGGACTGTAGCCATGAGTTGATGGATGACTTGATATTAGTTTAGGGTTGACTTTCAAAATTCTCAGAAATTATAATGTTTAACTTAGGAAATTTGTATTCATATATTTTAAAATAAAAAAAATGTATATTTGTTACAATTTTATTGGCTCATAGGTTTGAAGTGTTATTGCCATCTTCACTTCTTCCAATGCTTTAATTAACACTTTTTCCAACTGTCATCCTTAACTCAATTACTCACTGTACTTTTCCATGCTATCTGAACTAATCAACCGGTTCCATGTTTCCAAAATCACATGGCTTGATTGTCATCAAACTGATACAAATCTACATGAGGTACAAGTTATGGGCTCGAGGGTTTCTTGTAATTTGTGATCTGAAGGCGGTTTCTATCTCTTCATGGGAAATCGGAGGCGAAGGGCAATTCCAGCACCTCTGAAAATATATGCAGAATTCGCTTCAGTTTTTTCAATCTCCGGCCACAGATTAAGTGGTTTTTGAGTTCATTTCTTTTGGTTAATATAAGCTTTTGATCTACTAGGAGTCTATCTATCTCATTTAGCTGTGCTTGTGAGATTTCTTTTTCTCAACATGATGTAATGCATGATTTAGCCTTGAGTTTTGCAAGCCAGTATAGTGCCATTCATGGTAAGAGGCTTTTCATGCCTCACAAGGAGGATAGTATTCCCACAAATTAGGTTACACTAAAAAATCAGACATCCAGGGCTCAATTTGTTTCAATTCATACAGGTCAAACTCCTGAAACTTGTTTTCTCTTTCTGCTTAAACGTTCAATAATTATTAGTTCAATTCACTAATTTTCCAATTTATTATTTATTAAGGTGTGCATTTTTATGAGCTTAGCTGACTATTACATTTCTGGGATGTATAGGTCAAATGAAGAGAAAGATTGGTGACAAATAGATTTTCCCAAGGTGGAAGCTTTGGCTTTATTCTTTTCTGCAAGTGAATATTGTCTTCCAACATTTTTACATACCATGCCAAAGTTTAAGGTTCTTATCATCTACAATTACAATTCAAAGCGTGCAATACTTCATGGGCTGCCAGGCTTTTCTTCAATTACCCAACTCAAGTTCGTCTTACTTCAGAAGTTGATTGTGCCTCCTTTTTACGAGTACTGTAGATCCTGGGAGTGCCTTGGAAAAGTTGTCTGTCTGTCTATGTGAGGGCTTGGGAAATATGACTCTATTTGATAAGGCACAAGCCCTAAAGTTTTCGAAGATGGTAGAAATTAACTTTGATCACCTTAGCAATTTGGAGGAATTGGCAGGAAGCTTTTGGCTTTACCGTAGGTTATTTTCCATCAGTGTATTCCTAAAGAAATCTAGTATTGATTTTCAGCCAAGTTTTTTTTTCTTTAAAGAAAACAAATTCCTTTGGTATTGGATACGAGCAATTTCTTCAATTGTGTCTTAATTTCAATGATTTCTATGAATTATTTTGGCCTTATGACGAAATTTAGGATTATATTGATTTCCAGACATGAGGTTGTTGTTATCATTACTTAAGAAATAGTGCAAATAACTAGATTCCTTTGGCTCGGAAGAAAACAATTTTGTTAATATTTAAGAAGCTAATTTCCCGAGAAGAATATTATTAGGAATGGCTTAAAAAGCTAGTTTTCTTTTAAGAATATTAAAATTATTAGCGAGAATAATTTTTAAAACTGTAAATTGGTTTTCTTTGGTTTAGATGATTAAGAGGGATGAATTTTTTCTTTTAATTTGGGTTTTATTTTCGATAATGACACATTGACAAAGTGTATTTTTGTTAATGACATATTCACAAAGTTTCAAGCTATTACAAAATACTTTGATTCTAAAGAAGTCACAGAGTTTCAAGTTGATACAAAACACTTTAATTCTAAAGAAGTCACAAAGTTTCAAGTTGTTATAAAATACTTTCATTCTAAAGAAGTCTATCAAACTGGGTATCATTCTAAAGAAGTCTATCAAACTGGGTATCATCTTTAAAATGACTATCTTTAACCCAATTGAAATTCTAGAATCGGATGATAGAGGAGACAAAGCCAATCTTTAACTTTGTTAGTGGACCTGTTACAAAATACTTTCATTCTAAAGAACTCTATGTAACTGGGTATTATATTTAAATTGGTCATCTTTAACCCAATTGGAATTGTAGAGTCAGATGATAGAGGAGACAAAGTCAATTGGAATTGTAGAGTCAGATGATAGAGGAGACAAAGTCAAT